>CAXDIG010000293.1:0-39804 GCA_963989225.1 Dromius quadrimaculatus | reverse complement strand
CTATCTGCAGTTATAAGAAGTTTGAAATGAGTCAAAATTACCACATCCTGAGCAGTTGGAGTAACGCTTTTCCGCGCAGATTTTCACAATCAAAATGTTCATATTATTATCCAGGACATCATAATATGTATGAATCCATCGACAAGAACATCATATTTCGTGATTTCAGAGCGCTATCTGCAGTTATATGAAGTTTGAAATAAGTCAAAATTACCACATTCTGAGCAGTTTCAAAGTATCGCAAATCACATAAATCTATCCAATACAACATGATACGCGTGAATTCGTCCTCAAATACACAGAATTTTGCGTTTCCAGCGCGTTATCAGCGTTCTTTCTGAGTCTCGTTGAGAATTTTTTATGCTGTAAATCTGCTCAGAATCAAGATTATGCTTCAAAAATGCGTTATATGGCAGAATCTAGCACCAGATACATCATATTCCGTGTTTTTAGAGTGCTTTTTTCAGTTTTACAAACTTTGGAATAAGTTGGAATCACGCTTCTCCGAGCAGATTCTCACAAATAAAAAGTTCATATTCCTATCCAGGACATCATAATATGTATGAATTCATCGACAAATACATCATATTTCTTGTTTTCAGAGCGCTATCTGCAGTTATATGAAGTTTGAAATGAGTCAAAATTACCACATCCTGAGCAGTTGGAGTAACGCTTTTCCGCGCAGATTTTCACAATCAAAATGTTCATATTATTATCCAGGACATCATAATATGTATGAATCCATCGACAAGAACATCATATTTCGTGTTTTCAGAGCGCTATCTTGCAGTTATATGAAGTTTGAAATAAGTCAAAATTACCACATTCTGAGCAGTTTTAAAGTATCGCAAATCACATAAATCTATCCAATACAACATGATACGCGTGAATTCGTCCTCTAATATACCCAGAATTCTGCGTTTCCAGCGAGTTATCAGCGTTCTTTCTGAGTCTCGTTGAGAAATTTTTTATGCTGTGAATCTGCTCAGAATCAAGATTATGCTTCAAAAATGCGTTATTATGGCAGAATCTAGCACCAGATACATCATATTCCGTGTTTTTAGAGTGCTTTTTTCAGTTTTACAAACTTTGGAATAAGTTAAAATCACGCTTCTCCGAGCAGATTCTCACAAATAAAAAGTTCATATTCCTATCCAGGACATCATAATATGTATGAATTCATCGACAAATACATCATATTTCTTGTTTTCAGAGCGCTATCTGCAGTTATTTGAAGTTTGAGATAAGTCAAAATTACTACATCCTGAGCAGTTTCAAAGTATCGCAAATCACATAAATCTATCCAATACAACATAATACGCATGAATCCGTCCTCAAATTCACAAAATTTAGCGTCTCCAGCGAGTTATCAGCTCAGAATCAAGGTTTTTGCCTCAAAAATGCGTTATATGGTAGAATCTAGCACCAAATACATCATAGTTTGTGTTTCTTTGTGTGCTTTTTTCCAGTTTTACAAACTTTGGAATAAGTTGAAATCACGCTTTCCCGTGCAGATTTTCACAATCAAAAAGTTCATATTCCTATCTATGACATCATAATATGTATGAATCCATCGACAAAAACATCATATTTCGTGTTTTCAGAGCGCTATCTGCAGTTATATGAAGTTTGAAGTAAGTCAAAATTACCACATTCTGAGCAGTTTCAAAGTTTCGCAAATCACATGAATCTATCCAATACAACATAATACCCATGAATCCGTCCTCAAATGCACAAATTTTGCGTTTCCAGCGAGTTATCAGCGTTTTCTCTGTCTCGTTGAGAAATTTCTGATGCTGCTAATCTGCTCAGAATCAAGATTGTGCTCCAAAAATGCGTTATATGGCAGAATCTAGCACCAAATACATCATATTTTGTGTTTTTAGAGTGCTTTTCTCAGTTTTACAAACTTTGAGATGAGTTGAAATCACGCTTTCCTTGCAAATTTTCACGATCAAAAAGTTCATATTCTCATCTAGGGCTTCATGATATGTATGAATCCATCAACAAAAACATCATATTTCGTGTTTTCAGAGCGCTATCTGCAGTATTATGAAGTTTGAAAAAAGTCAAAATTCCACATTCTGAGCAGTTTCAAAGTATCGCAAATCACATAAATCTATCCAATACAACATAATAGGCATGAATCCATCCTCAAATGCACAAAATTTTGCGTTTCCAGCGAGTTATCAGCGTCTTTTCTAAGTCTCTTTGAGAAATTTTTGATGCTGTAAATCTGCCCAGAATCAAGATTTTGCTTCAAGAATGCGTTATATGGCAGAATCTAGCACCAAATACATCATATTTTGTGTTTTTAGAGTGCTTTTTTCAGTTTTACGAACTTTGAGATGAGTTGAAATCACGCTTTCCCTTGCAGATTTTCACAATCAAAAAGTTCATATTCTCATCTAGGGCTTTATGATATGTATGAATCCATCAACAAAAACATCATATTTCGTGTTTTCAGAGCGCTATCTGCAGTAATATGAAGTTTGAAAAAAGTCATAATTCCCACATTCTGAGCAGTTTCAAAGTATCGCAAATCACATAAATCTATCCAATACAACATAAAAGGCATGAATCCATCCTCAAATGCACAAAATTTTGCGTTTCCAGCGGGTTATCAGCGTCTTTTCTAAGTCTCGTTGAGAAATTTTTGATGCTGTAAATCTGCTCAGAATCAAGATTTTGCTTCAAGAATGCGTTATATGGCAGAATCTAGCACCAAATACATCATATTTCGTGTTTTTAGAGTGCTTTTTTCAGTTTTACAAACTTTGGAATAAGTTGAAAAAACGCTCTTCCACGCAGATTATCACGATCAAAAAGTTCATATTCCTATGCAGGGCTTCATAATATGTATGATACCATCGACAAAAACTTCATATTTCGTGTTTTCAGAGCGCTATCTGCAGTTATGTGAAGTTTGAAATAAGTCAAAATTACCACATTCTGAGCAGTTTCAAAGTATCGCAAATCACATAAATCTATCCAATACAACATGACACGCGTGAATTCGTCCTCAAATACACAAAATTCTGCGTTTTCAGCGAGTTATCAGCGTTCTTTCTGAGTCTCGTTGAGAAATTTTTCAAGCTGTAAATCTGCTCAGAATCAAGATTATGCTTAAAAAATGCGTTATATGGCAGAATCTAGCACCAGATACATCATATTCCGTTTGCTTTTTTCAGTTTTACAAACTTTGGAATAAGTTAAAATCACGCTTCTCCGAGCAGATTCTCACATATAGAAAGTTCATATTCCTATCCAGGACATCATAATATGTATGAATTCATCGACAAATACATCATATTTCTTGTTTTCAGAGCGCTATCTGCAGTTATTTGAAGTTTAAGATAAGTCAAAATTACCACATCCTGAGCAGTTTCAAAGTATCGCAAATCACATAAATCTTTCCAATACAACATAATACGCATGAATCCGTCCTCAAATTCACAAAATTTAGCGTCTCCAGCGAGTTATCAGCGTTTTTTCTGAGGTCTCGTTGAGAAACTTTTGATGCCGTAAATCCGCTCAGAATCAAGGTTTTTGCCTCAAAAATGCGTTATATGGCAGAATCTAGCACCAAATACATCATATTTTGTGTTTCTTTGTGTGCTTTTTCCAGTTTTACAAACTTTGGAATAAGTTGAAATCACGCTTTCCCGTGCAGATTTTCACAATCAAAAAGTTCATATTCCTATCTATGACATCATAATATGTATGAATCCATCGACAAAAACATCATATTTCGTGTTTTCAGAGCGCTATCTGCAGTTATATGAAGTTTGAGATAAGTCAAAATTACCACATCCTTAGCAGTTTCAAAGTATCGCAAATCACATAAATCTATCCAATACAACATAATACGCATGAATCCGTCCTCAAATTCACAAAATTTAGCGTCTCCAGCGAGTTATCAGCGTTTTTCCTGAGTCTCGTTGAGAAATTTTTGATGCCGTAAATCCGCTCAGATCAAGGTTTTTGCCTCAAAAATGCGTTATATGGCAGAATCTAGCACCAAATACATCATATTTTGTGTTTCTTTGTGTGCTTTTTCAGTTTTACAAACTTTGGGATAAGTTGAAATCGTGCTTTCCCGTGCAGATTTTCACAATCAAAAAGTTCATATTCCTATCTATGACATCATAATATGTATGAATCCATCGACAAAAACATCATATTTCGTGTTTTCAGAGCGCTATCTGCAGTTATATGAAGTTTGAAATAAGTCCAAAATTACCACATTCTGAGCAGTTTCAAAGTTTCGCAAATCACATGAATCTATCCAATACAACATAATACCCATGAATCCGTCTCCAATACACAAATTTTTGCGTTTCCAGCGAGTTATCAGCGTTTTCTCTGTCTCGTTGAGAAATTTCTGATGCTGCTAATCTGCAGAATCTAGCACCAAATACATCATATTTTGTGTTTCAAGAGTGCTTTTTCAGTTTTACAAACTTTGAGATGAGTTGAAATCACGCTTTTCCTTGCACATTTTCACAATCAAAAAGTTCATATTCTTATCTAGGGCTTCATGATATGTATGAATCATCAACAAAAACATCATATTTCGTGTTTTCAGAGCGCTATCTGCAGTAATATGAAGTTTGAAAAAAAGTCAAAATTCCCACATTCTGAGCAGTTTCAAAGTATCGCAAATCACATAAATCTATCCAATACAACATAATAGGCATGAATCCATCCTTAAATGCACAAAATTTTGCGTTTTCCAGCGAGTTATCAGCGTCTTTTCTAAGTCTCGTTGAGAAATTTTTGATGCTGTAAATCTGCCAGAATCAAGATTTTGCTTCAAGAATGCGTTATATGGCAGAGTCTAGCACCAAATACATCATATTTTGTGTTTTTAGAGTGCTTTTTTCAGTTTTACGAACTTTGAGATGAGTTGAAATCACGCTTTTCCTTGCAGATTTTCACAATCAAAAAGTTCATATTCTCATCTAGGGCTTCATGATATGTATGAATCCATCAACAAAAACATCATATTTCGTGTTTTCAGAGCGCTATCTGCAGTAATATGAAGTTTGAAAAAAGTCAAAATTCCCACATTCTGAGCAGTTTCAAAGTATCGCAAATCACATAAATCTATCCAATACAACATAATAGGCATGAATCCATCCTCAAATGCACAAAATTTTGCGTTTCCAGCGAGTTATCAGCGTTTTCTCTGTCTTGTTGAGAAATTTTTGATGCTGTTAATCTGCTCAGAATCAAGATTGTGCTCCAAAGATGCGTTATATGGCAGAATCTAGCACCAAATACATCATATTTTGTGTTTTGAGAGTGCTTTTTTTAGTTTTACAGACTTGCGATGAGTTGAAATCACGCTTTCCCTTGCAGATTTTTCACAATCAAAAAGTTCATATTCTCATCTAGGGCTTTATGATATGTATGAATCCATCAACAAAAACATCATATTTCGTGTTTTCAGAGCGCTATCTGCAGTAATATGAAGTTTGAAAAAAGTAAAAATTACCACATTCTGAGCAGTTTAAAAGTATCGCAAATCACATAAATCTATCCAATATAACATGATACGCATGAATTCATCCTCAAATGCACAAAATTTTGCGTTTGCAGCGAGTCATCAGCGTTTTTTCTGAGTCTCGTTGAGAAATTTCTGATGCTGTAAATCGGCTCAGAATCAGGATTTTGCTTCAAAAATGCGTTATATGACAGAATCAAGCACCAAATTCATCATATTCCGTGTTTTGAGAGTGCTTTTTTTCAGTTTTACAAACTTTGGAATGAGTTAAAATCACGCTTTTCCGCGCAGATTTCCACAATCAAAAGTTCATATTTCTATCCAGGACTTCATAATATGTATGAATTCATCGACAAAACATCATATTCCGTGTTTCAGAGCCGCTATCCGCAGTTATATGGAGTTTGAGATAAGTCAAAATACCACATTCTGAGCAGTTTCAAAGTATCGCAATCACATAAATCTATCCAATACAACATAATACGCATAAATTCGTCCTCAAATGCACGAAATTTTGCGTTTCCAGCGAGTTATCAGCGTTCCTTCTGAGTCTCGTTTGGGAATTTTTGATGCTGTAAATCTGCTCAGAATCAAAATTTTGATTCAAAAATGCGTTATATGGCAGAATCTAGCACCAAATACATCATATTTCGTGTTCTTAGAGTGCTTTTTTCAGTTTTACAAACTTTGGAGTAAGTTGAAATCACGCTTTTCCACGCTGATTTTCACAACCAAAAAGTTCATATTCCTATCCAGGACTTCATTATATGTATGAATCCATCGACAAAAACATCAAATTCCGTTGTTTTCGGAGCGCTATTTGCAGTTATATGAAGTTTGAAATGAGTCAAAATACCACATTCTGAGCAGTTTCAAAGTATCGCAAATCACATGGATCTATCCAATACAACATAATACGCATGAATCTGTCCTCAAATGCACAAAATACTGCGTTTTCAGCGAGTAATCAGCGTTTCTTCTGAGTCTTGTTGAGAAATTTTTGATGCTGTAAATCTGCTCAGAATCAAGATTTTGCCTCAAAAATGCGTTATATGGCAGAATCTAGCACCAAATACATCATATTTCGTGTTTTTAGAGTGCTTTTCTCAGTTTTACAAACTTTGGAATGAGTTGAAATCATGCTTTTCCGCGCAGATTTTCACAATCAAAAAGTTCATATTCTCATCCCAGACATCATAAGATGTACGAATCCATCGACAAAAACATCATATTTCGTGTTTTCAGAGCGCTATCTGCAGTTATATGAAGTTTGAATTTAGTCAAAATTACCACATTCTGAGCAGTTTCAAAGTATCGCAAATCACATAAATCTATCCAATACAACATAATACGCATGAATTCGTCCTCAAATGCGAAGAATTCTGCGTTTCCAGCGAGTTATCAGCGTTTTTTCTGAGTCTCGTTGAGAAATTTTTGATGCTCTAAATCTGCTCAGAATCATGATTTTGCTTCAAAAATGCGTTATATGGCAGAATCTAGCACCAAATACATCATATTTTGTGTTTTCAGAGTACTATTTTCAGTTCCACAAACTTCGGAAAAAGATGAAATCACGCTCTTCCGCGCACATTTTCACAATCAAAGAGTTCTTATTCCTATCCAGGACATTATGATATATGAATCCATCAACAAAAACATCATATTTCGTGTTTTCAGAGCGCTATCTGCAGTTATATGAAGTTCAAAATAAGTCAGAATTACCACATTCTGAGCAGTTTCAAAGTATCACAAATCACATAAATCTATCCAATTCAACACAATACGCATGAATCCGTCCTAAAATGCACAAATTTTTGCGTTTCCAGCGAGTTATCAGCGTTTTTCCTGAGTACCGTTGAGAAATTTTTGATGCTGTAAATTTGCTCAGAATCAAGATTTTTCTTCAAGAATGCGTTATATGGCAGAATCTAGCACCAAATACATCATATTCCGTGTTTTTAGAGTGCTTTTTCCAGTTTTACAAACTTTGGGATAAGTTGAAATCACGCTTCTCCGAGCAGATTCTCACAAATAAAAAGTTCATATTTCCATCCAGGACATCATGATATGTATGAATTCATCGACAAAAACATCATATTTTGTGTTTTCAGAGCGCTATCTGCAGGTGTATGATGTTTGAAATAAGTCAGAATTACCACATCCTGAGCAGTTTCAAAGTATCGCAAATCACATAAATCTATCGAATACAACATAATACGCATGAATCCGTCCTCAAATGCACAAAATTTTGCGTTTCCAGCGAGTTATCAACGTTTTTTCTGAGTCTCATTGAGGAATTTTTGATGCTGTAAATCTGCTCAGAATCAAGATTTTGCTTTAAAAATGCGTTATATGGCAGAATCTAGCACCAAATACATCATATTTCGTGTTTTTAGAGTGCTTTTTTCAGTTTTACAAACTTTGGAGTAAGTTGAAATCACGCTTTTCCGCGCAGATTTTCACAATCAAAAAGCTCATATTCCTATCAAAGACTTCATATTATGTATGAATCCATCGACAAAAACATCATATTTCGTGTTTTCAGAGCGCTATTTGCAGTTATATGAAGTTTGAAATAAGTCAAAATACCACATTCTGAGCAGTTTCAAAGTATCGCAAATCACATGAATCTATCCAATACAACATAATACGCATGAATCCGTCCTCAAATGCACAAAATTTTGCGTTTCCAGCGAGTTATCAGCGTTTTTTCTGTCTCGTTGAGAAATTTTTGATGCTGTGAATCTGCTCAGAATCATGATTTTGCTCCAAAAATGCGTTATATGACAGAATCTAGCACCAAATTCATCATATTTTGTGTTTTTAGAGGGCTTTTCTCAGTTTTACAAACTTTGGAATGAGTTGAAATCATGCTTTTCCGCGCAGATTTTCACAATCATAAAGTTCATATTCCTATCCCGGACATCATAATATGTACGAATCCATCGACAAAAACATCATATTTCGTGATTTAAGAGCGCTATCTGCAGTTATATGAAGTTTAAATTTAGTCAAAATTACCACATTCTGAGCAGTTTCAAAGTATCGCAAATCACATAAATCTATCCAATACAACATAATACGCATGAATTCGTCCTCAAATGCGAAGAATTCTGCGTTTCCAGCGAGTTATCAGCGTTTTTTCTGAGTCTCGTTGAGAAATTTTTGATGCTCTAAATCTGCTCAGAATCATGATTTTGCTTCAAAAATGCGTTATATGGCAGAATCTAGCACCAAATACATCATATTCCGTGTTTTTAGAGTGCTTTTTTCATTTTTACAAACTCTGGAATAAGTTGAAATCACGCTTTTCCGCGCAGATTTTCACGATCAAAAAGTTCATATTTCTATCCAGGACTTCATAATATGTATGAATCCGTCGACAAAAACATCATATTTCGTGTTTTCAGAGCGCTGTTCGCAGTTATATGAAGTTTGAAATAAGTCATAATCACCACATTATGAGCAGTTTCAGAGTATCGCAAATCACATGAATCTATCCAATACAACATAATACGCATAAATCCGTCCTCAAATGCACAAAATTTTTCGTTTCCAGCTAGTAATCAGCGTTTTTTCTGAGTCTTGTTGAGAAATTTTTGATGCTGTAAATCTGCTCAGAATCAAGACTTTGCTTGAAAAATGCGTTATATGGCAGAATCTAGCTCCAAATACATCATATTTCGTGTTTTTAGAGTGCTTTTCTCAGTTTTACAAACTTTGAAATGAGCTGAAATCATGCTTTTCCGCGCAGATTTTCACAATCAAAAAGTTCATATTCCTATCCCGGACATCATAATATGTACGAATCCATCGACAAAAACATCATATTTTGTGTTTTCAGAGCGCTATCTGCAGTTATATGAAGATTGAATTTAGTCAGAATTACCACATTTTGAGCAGTTTCAAAGTATCGCAAATCACATAAATCTATCCAATACAACATAATACGCATGAATTCGTCCCCAAATGCGAAGAATTCTGCGTTTCCAGCAAGTTATCAGCGTTTTTTCTGAGTCTCGTTGAGGAATTTTTGATGCTGTAAATCTGCTCAGAATCAAGATTTTCAGTTTCACAAACTTCAGAATAAGATGAAATCACGCTCTTCCGCGCAGATTTCCACAATCAAAAAGTTCTAATTCCTATTCAGGACATTATGATATATGAATCCATCAACAAAAACCTCATATTTCGTGTTTTCAGAGCCCTATCTGCAGTTATATGAAGTTTAAAATAAGTCAAAATTACCACATTCTGAGCAGTTTCAAAGTATCACAAATCACATTAATCTATCCAATACAACACAATACGCATGAATCCGTCCTAAAATGCACAAATTTTTGCGTTTCCAGCGAGTTATCAGCGTTTTTTCAGAGTCTCGTTGAGAAATTTTTGATGCTCTAAATCTGCTCAGAATCAAGATTTTGCTTCAAAAATGCGTTATATGGCAGAATCTAGCACCAAATACATCATATTTCGTGTTTCTATAGTGCTATTTTCAGTTTTACAAACTGTGGAATAAGTTGAAAACACGCTTTTCTGCGCAAATTTTCACGATCAAAAAGTTCATATTCCTATCCAGGACATAATAATATGTATGAATCCATCGACAAAAACATCCTATTTCGTGTTTTCAGAGCGCTATCTGCAGTTATATGAAGTTTGAAATAAGTCTAAATTACCACATTCTGGCAGTTTCAAAGTATAGCAAATCACATAAATCTATCCAATACAACATAATACGCATGAATCCGTCCTCAAATGCACAAAATTTTGCGTTTTCAGCGAGTTATCAGCGTTTTCTATGAGTCTCGTCGAGAAATTTTTGATGCTGTCAATCTGCTCAGAATCAAGATTTTGCTCCAAAAAGGCGTTATACGGCAGAATCAAGCACCAAGTACATCATATTCTGTGTTTTTAGAGCGCTTTTTTCAGTTTTACAAACTTTGGAATAAGTTGAAATTACGCTCTTCCGCGCAGATTTTCACAATCAAAAAGTTCTTATTCCTATCCAGGACATTATAATATGTATGAATCCATCAACAAAAACACCATATTTAATGTTTCCGGAGCGCTATCTGCAGTTATATGAAGTTTAAAATAAGTCAATATTACCACATTTTGAGCAGTTTCAAAGTATCGCAAATCACATAAATCTATCCAATACAACACAATACGCATGAATCCGTCCTCAAATGCACAAATTTCTGCGTTTCCAGCGAGTTATCAGCGTTTTTTCTGAGTCTTGTTGAAAAATTTTTGATGCTATCAATCTGCTCAGAATCAAGATTTTGCTTAAAAAATGCGTTATACGGCAGGATCTAGCACCAAAAACATCATATTTTGTGTTTCTA
Source organism: Dromius quadrimaculatus (assembly GCA_963989225.1). NCBI lineage: Eukaryota > Metazoa > Arthropoda > Insecta > Coleoptera > Carabidae > Dromius > Dromius quadrimaculatus. Next base: position 28,941 of record CAXDIG010000293.1, on the reverse strand, counting down.
GAGTGCTTTTCTCAGTTTTTCAAACTCTGGAATAAGTTGAAATCACGCTTTTCCGCGCGGATTCTTACGATCAAAAACATCATATTCCTATCCAGGACATCATAATATGTATGAATCCATCGACAAAAATATCATATCTTGTCTTTTCAGAGCGCTATCTGCAGTTATATGAAGTTTGAATTAAGTCAAAATTACCACATTCTGAGCAGCTTCAAAGTATCGCAAATCACATAAATTCATCCAATACAACATAATACGCATGAATCCGTCCTCAAATGCGAGGAATTCTGCGTTCCCAGCGAGCTATCAGCGTTTTTTCTGAGTCTCGTTGAGAAATTTTTGATGCTGTAAATCTGCTCAGAATCAAGATTTTGCTTCAAAAATGCGTAATATGGCAGAATCTAGCACCAAGTACATCGTATTTTGTGTTTTCAGAGTGCTTTTCTCAGTTTTACAAACTCTGGAATAAGTTGAAATCACGCTTTCCCGCGCAGATTTTCACAATCAAAAAGTACTTTCTCCTATCCGCGTTATACGGTGGAGTCTAGCACCAAATACATCATATTTCGTGTTTTTAGAGTGCTTTCCTCAGTTTTACAGACTTTGGAATAAGTTGAAATCACGCTTTCCCGCGCAGATTTCCACAATCATAAAGTCCATATTCCTATCCAGGGCTTTATAATATGTATGAATCCATCGACAAAAACATCATATTTCGTGTTTTCAGAGCGCTATCTGCAGTTATATGGAGTTTGAAAAAAGTAAGAATTACCACATTCTGAGCAGTTTCAAAGTATCGCAAATCACATAAATCTATCCAATACAACATAATACGCATGAATCCGTCCTCAAATGCACAAAATTCTGCGTTTTCAGCGAGTTATCAGCGTTTTTTCTGAGTCTCGTTGAGAAATTTTTGTTGCTGTTAATCTGCTTAGAATCAAGATTTTGCTTCAAAAATGCGTTATATGGCAGAATCTAGCACCAAATACATCATATTTCGTGTTTCTATAGTGCTATTCCCAGTTTTACAAACTGTGGAATAAGTTGAGAACACGCTTTTCCGCGCAGATTTTCACAATCAAAAAGTTCATATTCCTATCCAGGACATAATAATATGTATGAATCCATCGACAAAAACATCCTATTTCGTGTTTTCAGAGCGCTATCTGCAGTTATATGAAGTTTGAAATAAGTCAAAATTACCACATTCTAGCAGTTTCAAAGTATAGCAAATCACATAAATCTATCCAATACAATATAATACGCATGAATCCGTCCTCAAATGCACAAAATTTTGCGTTTCCAGCGAGTTATCAGGGTATTGGTCCAGGCAATATAGGAAAAATAGAAGAACTAACCTGTGTATTTCCAATTTTCTCAGGAATGTCAGGCGGAAGGTCCCTTGAACTAAATGTAATAGCAAGAAGTGGAATCGCCATGCCGCCGGCGGAAGGGGGGGTATTTGAAGGTCCGTTTTTCAACTATTTTGCTCATAACCTGAAAACGGTACGTCCTAACAAGAAATTTTCAGCATAAAAATTAAAGCTTAGTGAATGTCCTATAGTTTTGCTCGAATACATTTTTTTGAAAAAATGTATAGTTTCGGAGATATCCGCTCTCAAAAGTAGGCAATCTGCGAAAAAACGCAATTTGCCCTGAGTTTTTCGTCAAACTTTTTCTTCTAGCCCTTCCTCCGTTAGTTTTACAGAAAAATCCTGAATAAAAAGTTTGAGAGCATCAAATTTACTCCAAGAATATATATATACTATGTATGTTTATGTTCCATAGGTCTGGGGCTGGAGGGTTTTCTAGATTTTGATAATAAATCGTGACTTAACCAGGAGAACTCTGAGTCCTATTTCTCTATAATTGATGGCTATAACGGTCAACATATAAGTTCAATATAATATAAATATGAGTAATCAATGTAATTTATCACATATAGTGAATGTCGTGCTGATGGGGTTCGCGTGTGCTTGTAGTGGATCCTATTTTATTCAGAAGAGTAGTAGCAGGAGAGTTTGTTCCAGAAATTGTTTTTGAATTGGCTGGTACACGAAGCTGATATAAGCTCCAGCCGGCCAACCCAACATACAAATCCTCTCTGCCTCCTCCCATGGCAGCAATTTCTCGTCCATTTGTGAGCATTACGAATTGTATATCATCAATCATCACGGTGATAGCTCTGCTGTTGTCTTTGATGGGTACGGAGACGCCAATTCCACAAAAAATACTGAACAGAAACGGAGAGGAGCATCTCAATTTTCACTGGAGGTGAACGTTTCTGCCAATATTGTGGCTACCGTCCAGCAGGAGAACTTCCTAGCCAATGATAAGAATAAAACCAAGCTGATCCAGCTGCTTGTCAGCAGACTGACAGCAAGAGGGGTAGAGGCCAGTGCCGCCACTGGAGATGCAGATCGCTTCATTGTGACATGTGGAATTATGAAGGCAACTTCTCATTCCTCTGTAGTTGTGGTTGGAGAGGATGTAGACCTGCTTGTTCTGCTTGTAGCGCTCACATCACCAGACAAGAACATATTTTTTATGAAGCCTGCGCGAGGTAATACAGAGATGAAGATAGTTTCTACCGCACAATTGCAGGAGCTTCCCTTCAGTGAATCTATCCTTTTCATCCATGCGTCCTCAGGATGCGACACCACGAGCGCAATATCTGGCAAAGGAAAAGCGTCCATTCTGAAAACATTTGCAAACGAGCCACAAAACTCGAAATCAGTTTCAGACGTTTTTTACAACCCAACGTCAAGTACTGCAGCCATCACTAAAGCTGGAGAGAAGATGTTTCTCGTCCTGTACCAGGCTTCACCCAACAAATGGGATCTTAACCATCACCGGTAAAGTTCTTTCGTAAAATCCTCGGCCAAGGGAGAAACAAACTTGGCATCCTTACCACCTACCAAAGGTACGGCTCAACAGCACTCGCTAAGAGTGTTTCATCAAAACCAACAATGGCTTGGCAATAAACTCCTAGATCCACAACGATGGGGTTGGATACGAGACGAAAATGGAGTACTCACTCCTGTCAAGACCCTCGAACCTCCTGCCCCTGCAATTGCCCTGGAATCAATTTTCTGCAGATGTGGGAGTGGTTGTGGATCCAGGTGTGGATGCCGGAGAACAGGCATCCACTGTTCACCAGCATGTGCCTGTGAACAGGCATGCTTGAACGCATCCTCTTCAGTGCTCCTTCTCGAGGAAGATGACAGCGAGGGAGAGGACAATATTACAGAGTTCGTGTCAGGTGACACATCATATAATAAACATTCAACTATCACTCTTATCACTTTACATTCAATTCACAGTTATTTAGTTCACATCAAATACTCATTTGTTCTCAATATTTTTTGCATGGCTTGTACTTTTCCAATAAACATTTTGTAGTATGAAATTGTACTCTTGTCACTTCTTTTAGCGGACGACAGAAATTAAATTTATATATATATATATATATATATATATATATATATATATATATATATATATATATATATATATATATATATATATATATATATATATATATATATATATATATATATATATATATATATATATAAATCCTCATATCATTTTGGCGTCCTTATATTGCGCGTTTGCATTTAATCTGGCGTCCATTGTAAATTGGAGTCCGTATATCGGACGCCACTTTAGAATTGCTTCAAAATTTTTTCCTGGCTTGTTCCCGACCTCTAGAGGCTAAATTCAAAATTTCATTTTGACGCCAGAATGATAGGAAAATGAAAATTTGTGTATATTTTTAGTTCCGAAAAATTCCGCTCCAATTTTTAGTGGCGTCAGAAATATACGTGTATATTTCTACTTCATATATACCGCCATCATACTGGCGTCCAGAAACTTGACAACACTGTCGCAGAACATCGATCGATAATGAAACAGATGCTTGCGCTTTTGACATGGAATTTGTTGGGAGCATGGCTTGAATTTGGAATCGCATTTCTTATGTATGTCATAACATAATATTTCTACCAATATTTCATTGCAGACTGAAGTATTATAGTACAGTTACTTGATGTCAGAAATTATTCTTGCTTGGAAGTAATACCATATCAACTCCAAATTTAAGTAGTCAATTTTAAATATTAGGAAAAAACAGTTAGGTACTGACACAAGTATGAGAAGTAAGTGAACAAATTCATGTACCTCTTTTTAATAGTTCAAGAGCCGACCGCACCTTATCGTTCCTAATCAGATTTAGGGCCGAATTGTATATGAATTGATCGAAGATATAGTAGTCATTAGGATGTCACCTTTATAAATCCAGGATCTAGTACTAAGTATCGAAAAAGTATCCTAAGTATCTGGTCAATAAGTTCGAGGTTAACTTGAAACTCGTACCAATCAATTGCAGAGGTCAAGTACTTTGGAACAAAACCAAAATACTTTCTCCGTTCTATCCAAAACAGAGAAAAAAACACAACAATCATAAGGGAAGTTCAAAGCGACAGGACAGAGTGTGGTAACTTGGCTTTTTCTCGGAGTATCCGACCTTCGCTACCAATAAGTACCAGTTTTAATTATAAGTTCTATCAGAGAAGTTGACTCTGACGAAAATTGACCGGAAGTAGCCTTTTTTTGACGCTTAGGACAAGATTCCAGATTTAAAGAGTCTGGCACCCAATTGACCATTATATTTTTGATTGATTCATATAAAATTTGATCGTAAGTTCGATTAAAGAACATAAGGTGCGGTCGGCTCCCCAACTGTAGGATCACTTTAGGATGTGAGAACTCGCTATTTTATCCGTGATGTGGTCTTATAGTTGTTGTAGGAAAACAAATTATATCGTTTGTACAGAGCAAGTGAAACATTTTTGTTGCAAGCTCATCATTGCTTTTACTAAGACTAAATTGATGAATCTCAAATTATTCATGTTCTTGAGGTCCCTGATGGCCCCAGAGTTGCACTCTCAGTGTGATCGAAAAAAAGTTAGAATGGATGGATGAATTATCATTATTACATATTTGCTGTAATACATTATAAGTATGACATAAGCTTGTAATATACAAGGAAACGAAAACTAATATTTGTTCCTATCAATATAATCTATTACAGGATATCACATCCATTATAGTTGAAGAATTTGAAGAGTAGGTATACAACATACATATAAGTTAGGACTTGGAGAAAACATGATTTTAGTTTTTTTTTTTGTTCAATTTAAAATTCACTGGCAACATAAAACCGGAACAATTTTGTGTAAGAAACAAAAATGTTGCTTTAGTTTTCTTGAATCTGCCGATAACATAGTTCACTAGAAGATAATTTGAGTTACTCTGATAGGCCACAATTTGGTTCAAGGTACAAGTTGAATTTTTTTCCAAATGAGAACTTTAACTATTTGAGTACCAGGTTTTTGCGAAGGGCTATATATTGAATACATTCAACAATAACTGTATCTTGGGAATGATATGCTCAAACTGATTCTATATAACATTCATCCATTCTATCTAATATTTCAATTTGTGCGAATTATCATATCATCGCTTCTCTTATTCAGTTTGTGGATGAACATTGACTCTGTTCTCGCAACTGTGTGAGGACATTTCTTGAAGTCGGAGAGCCGGCTGCACCTTATGTTCCCTGATTGAACTTACGGTCAAATTGTATAATATGAATCAATCGAGAATATTGTTGTCAATGAAGTGACAGACTTTGTAAATCTAGAATCCTGCTTCAAGTGTCGAAAAAAGGCTATTATTGTTCATTTTTGTTAGGGTCAACTACCCAGATAGATCTTATGATTTAAACTAATACCAATCGATAGTGAAGGTCAAATACCTTACGAAAAAACCAAGATGCTACCCCCTGCTCTGTTCGGAAGGGAAAGGAGAAGAATGGACAAGGATAATATTATGAGGTGGCAACACTAGGCTGGTAGTATTTTGAACAATTTTGCATTCTATAATGTATCTTTGATGAAAAATTCAACACTGCTTCGCTCGCTTACTTGTACATCTTTTGACTCAATAATTAACAGTTGACATTGATATTGACACTAGTCAAAATCGACTCCAACCAAAATTTGAGATGATAATTCAATCATTTAGATGCTACAATTCATTAATGGTCAGTTGTACCGCTTTAACTCAAATTTCAAGCTTCACTTATACAAAAAATGTCGAATCAAAATGAGGACAGCAATGTTCATGTCACATTCAATTTTCAAATTTTGATACAATACTGTTAAGTTGAGTGACACCTAAAATTTAAGGGACATCGTTGAAACGGGCCATAAAACTCTTTAGCAGTCTCAAATATCAAATTTCATCATTCTACGGCCGAAGTCTCGAATTTATGCGGAAAATTCAGAGAGATTGTCAGATCAAGCTTACTTTCAGCTCAATAGATTGTCATGAAAATATTCAGTTATCATTCGAATGCAACAATTTCTTTGAATACAAAGTTTCATGATTCTACAGCTGATTGTTCTGGATTTATATGAAAAATTAGAAAACGTGCTTAGTAAATTGCACTCCTGGTTGATCCGACTGCAGTCATAATGCAAGGTGTACAATTAGGTTTTATAAAAGTGTTTGATACGAAATTTCAATACTCCACGACTGATTGTTTTGAATTAATGCAAGAAACTCGAATAGACCATTAAGATGTCACAGGAAAATTCAAAAAAGTTCCAAGTACAGTGCATTTCCGGTACAGACGATTGCAACCATAATAGGGGCTGCAAAATTGGACTTTAGCCAGTCTCAAATACAAATTTTAGCTATACCGACGTCAAGCCGAAAATAGTTAAAATGAATTTGGGGATGCTCATAGCAAGAATTTCCATCAAAATCTAGAAATGTGATTTTGGCGGTTCAACAATACTACTTATTTGTACTTTGTACAAGTGAGTTGGAAGAGATTCACTTGGATTACCCTGATACTTATTGAATGTTCATTATTTCATATTATGAGTACTATCTGTATTTGTGCACCATATTGCAACACAAACAGCAAAGGAAATTCTCAGGGATATACGATATCGAAAGACTCCCGACTTTCAAAACTATGCGTTCACCAATTTGCATTGTGGAAAAACTAATCAGAGGATGTAGTTGTACATAGCTCAACAAGTTCCATTCTCATTGGTTGAACTTTTTGCTTTTAGATTGATATATTAGATATGAAGAATGAATACTGATATACGACATTCTCCCAGCAACTTTGAAGAATAGGAATGATCAAATATTTGGACAATTTTGGTAGATTAATTTTATGCCCACATAATTGTTGTATTTATCATCAGTTACAGTTCTGCTTCAGAAGTTTATGCGCTATGTGCTATAAATCAATTTTTTAGGCAATTATAACGAAAAAGGTATTTCTATGGCCATTTTTGTGACCATGGAGTTTTACTTGTACACATCTATCTAAATTCACTTTTTGCACTATTGGGCGTTTTTATATGTTTACCGGTTCTCTATTTAAGATGGTATGTTATTTTTACCGGCAAACTGTGGTTACTATGGTTATGCTGACTTATCGCCCATGAGCAAAAGCGGTAAGTGAAAAATTGTGGACTTCCACAAAAAATATTAATTAGCTTATCGTTATTTATGATTGAATATTCACAATAAAATGTCAAACTTGACAGCTAGCAGCAAGTAAGCGATGAGTGGTAACTCAATTTGAAAGAGAATATTAGGATTCATGTTTCGGGTGGGTTTTCTAATCGTGCAAGAAATTTTGTGAGCATCACGGTCAATAAGTACAGTACCGATTTTGCCTAATATTTGCAAACCTCGCCAAGGCTCGGCCTCTAAACAATTATTCTCAATCGGTAAACCGTAATTACTGACCTTGATACTAAAATAACTATTTTGGGACTGATCTGTCCAATATTACTTTTTTGGGACTGATCTATGAATACTACTTGATTAACACTTCACACCTACCTCTATGGGCAGCTTGATGAAGTCTTAAAAAACAATTTTCGCCGAAATATATATATCATATTCTCCCGTCAGTCTCTATAGATCTCGCAATTAGAGAAATAGATACGCATTTTTAGACAATGAAATAAAACAATTTCAGTGGCAACTAAGATTAAAATTTGCAATGTTTCAGGAATGAAAGAATAGAATTTAGTGATTTTAAACTCTTTCGTGATGATCGCCTGAAAAAACGTAATATTCTGATATTCTCTTCTAGTCTTAGTTGGCGCTTCGGCCGTGAACCACAAATTCGACAAAAAAAGATCACCTCCACGGCCTTGATACACTAATTCCTTTTTTGTATCTTCCATATAATTCCTATTTTGTTTCTTCCATATAATTCCCATTTTGTATCTTCCATCTAACAGGACTGATTCATAATGGTGAAGTAAATTTTTTCTCAGGTATTCATAAGAATATGTATGAATACTACTCGATAGACTAGTATTTATTATTGTAGTGCTATTTTTGATTAGTTGAACCCTAATTCTTTTTCACCTCATGAGTATAGCACAGATAATCTGCCCATATTATAAGAACTTCTCCGTACATACTTGTTCACAAAAATAGAGGATGAGATAATTATTCTACCAACACTGTGCATATAAAATGGCCTACATACCTTCCAAAAAGCTATGAGATTTTTTTTGTGTGACTTACGGCTCTTAAAATATTGCAAAAATACTCTGTACTTCTTTTTCCAATATGGTGTCCCAATGAGGAGAGGTTTTCAGCTCCCAGAATCAGGATTTATACTCACACTGACCCCCATCACACAATTATAGAAAAATCTTGAGCAAAATGCAAGTTTAGACCAAAATTTTGTCACATTTCAATAGAGCAATTATTATCACAATTTATATGACATTCGTAAGTTCCTTCTGATAAATTATCCCTCACATACTTCTTTTCATATCTACCAACAGTTCACGGACATGGCAAATACAATTTACTTCAGAACTCGAAAATAGCAATTATCAATCAAAAATCCATATTTTCTCCCAAAATCAATTTACTATGAGTTCTCTATAAATCAATGACATATTACTACTTTATGGAGATGTCTTGAGTATCAAACCATTCCGAAAATTGAATAGTGTAATTCTACGCAGACCTTTGAATATATCGCTTCACATGTGTTATTGATGGTACGTTCTACGCATGAGAGGTGCTCATCGAACTGCAAAACTAAATCTGGCAACAAGGGGGACGCCATCTCAAACATCAAGTGAAAGCATATATACGGATAGGACGCCACTATAAACGCAATATGTAACGTATATTATTGACGCCACATTGATGTTATGATGTAAGGAGGTCATATTGTATAGGAAATGGGAACTCCGTCAATATTGCATGAAATGAAATGTCTGTGTGAAATCTGAAGAGTCCATGAGGAATTATGTAATATACTTCGATCAGATCTCAACTATACGCGTTCCTTTCAGTAGACGCCAAAATGAACATCTTTGTAAGGACGTCAAATTGATGGGAGGATTTATATATATATATATATATATATAAATTTAATTTCTATATATATATATATATATATATATATATATATATATATATATATATATATATATATATATATATATGTATAAAATAACGAAAAACAATGGACGAATTGCGTTTTTTCACAGATTGCCTACATTTCTGAAACTACACATTTCCTCAAAAAAATGTGTTCAAGCAAAACTATAGGAAATTTATTAGGCTTCAATTTTTATGTTGAAAATTTCCTGTTAGGATATACCGTTTTCAGGTTATGAGCAAAATAGTTGGGAAACGGACCTTCAAATATCCCCCCTCCCCCCGGCGGCATGGTGAATCCACTTCTTGCTATTACATTTAGCTCAAGGGACCTTCCGCATGATATTCCTGAAAAAATTGGAAATACACAGGTTAGTTCTTCTATTTTTCCTATTTTTGTCTATATAGCCTGGACTATTTTCTCTGAGTCTCGTTGTGAAATTTTTGATGCTGTAAATCTGCTCAGAATCAAGATTTTGCTTCAAAAATGCGCTATATGGCACAATCTAGCACCAAGTACATCATAATTTGTGTTTTTAGAGTGCTTTTTTCAGTTTTACAAACTTTGGGATAAGTTGAAATCACGCTTTTCCGCGCAGATTTTCACAATCATAAAGTTCTTTTTCCTATCCAGGACATTATAATATGTATGGAACCATCAACAAAAACATCATATTTCGTGTTGTCAGAGCGCTATCTGCAGTTATAAGAAGTTTAAAATAAGTCAAAATTACCACATTCTGAGCAGTTTCAAAGTATCAAAAATCACATAAATCTATCCAATACAACATGACACGCATGAATTTGTCCTCAACTGCACAAATTTTTGCGTTTCCAGCGAGTTATCAGCGTTCTTTCTGAGTCTCGTTGAGAAATTTTTGATGCTGTAAATCTGCTCCGAATAAAGATTTTGCTTCAAAAATGCGTTATATGGCAGAGTGTAGCACCAAATACATCATATTTCGTGTTCTTAGAGTGCTTTTTTCAGTTTTACAGACTTTGGAATAAGTTGAAATCACGCTTTCTCGCGCAGATTCTCACAATCAAAAAGTCCATATTCCTATCCAGGGCTTTATAATATGTATGAATCCATCGACAAGAACATCATATTTCGTGTTTTCAGAGTGCTATCTGCAGTTATATGAAGTTTGAAATAAGTCAAAATTACCACATTCTGAGCAGTTTCAAAGTATCGCGAATCACATAAATCTATCCAATACAACATAATACGCATGAATCAGTCCTCAAATGCACAAAATTTTGCGTTTCCAGCGAGTTATCGGCGTTTTTCTAAATTCGTTGAGAAATTTTTGATGCTGTAAATCTGCTCAGAATCGAGATTTTGCTTTAGAAATGCGTTAAATGACAGAATCTAGCAACAAATACATCATATTTCGTGTTTTTAGAGTGCTATTCTCAGTTCCACAAACTTTGGAATTAGATGAAATCACGCTTTTCCGCGCAGATTTCCACAATCAAAAAGTTTATATTCCTATCCAGGACATGATATGTATGAGTCCATCGACAAAAACATCATATTCCGTGTTTTCAGAGCGCTATTTGCAGTTATCTTGAGTTTGAAATAAGTCAAAATTACCAAATTCTGAGCAGTTTAAAAGTATCGCAAATCACATAAATCTATCCAATGCAACATAATACGCATGAATCCGTCCTCACATGCACAAAATTTCTCGTTTCCAGCGAGTTATCGGCGTTCTTTCTGAGTCTCGTTGAGAAATTTTTGATGCTTGTTTTGTTCGTTGATCAGAAGAATGAGTTTTTAAAAAGAACAAAATTACAGGTTGGAGTTCATTGACAAGTGTTCTTTACAATCATAACTACAACTATGCTGTTTTCACATGCAAAAGTCTTATTTATAACATTTTGTTATCTACATGATATGGTTTCCTATTTCTAGTAGAGTAAGCTGGTTACAAGATATAACTCCTCCAGCCCTAGTCGAGAACTATGGGGGTTTTGGCCACAGAGTTCGGTGACATTTCGATTTCCACATTGGGTCGTCCTTGTAATCTGTTAAATTTTCTTTGCTGAACAAAATAATACAAAATACAACATAAAATAATTATTATGATAATTGTATATGAAATAACTGTGTATATGCTAGTTTTATCATAGTAAATGGGTGTATCTTTGATTTCATTCAATTTTTCTTTTTCGTCATTTATTATTGAAATTAAATTCTTGGTTTCGTCTAAATTAATAGAATCTAGTTTAAATTTATTATTATTCAAATATGTTTTATTATTTTGATCAATAGTTGCAGGCAAATTTGGTAAATTTATATTAATATGACTAAATTTTGTACTTTGAAAAGCTTTTAAAATCATGTCTTTAATTTTAACTTCACATTCATTATTTATTTCAATTATATAAGTTCCATTAAAGGGAATATTGTTCGTATCTCTACCACATTTTTGAGTTGCAACAACACTATAAGGGGCGATGATAATCCATTGATTCTTCTCTATCTTCTGGATTTTTAAATTCGGAATAACAGCTGGGATGGTAATGCAGTTGGTTGTGTTCACGTTGAATCTTAGAAGTTGAATCTCACAAGGGGCGTCTTGGTAGATCTTGGCAAGATGCATTTCTTGACACAAGTATTCTTCTGGTATGATTTCCTTGCATTTTGAATCAAAGAAGGAATAAGTCTGCTCATTGGAAATGAGGAATTTAGAACGTGGTATTATGGTTCTGAATGAATTATGATTTGGAGTAGGCAAAGAATATAAGTGATGATAATCAAAATACTCGATCTCTTCAATTGGAATTTGTAATAAAAATATAGTCTGATTACTTTTACTATAACTTTTTATATTAATGATTTTTTCTAACAATAATAAATTATCTAATATGGGTTCAAATGGGAATCTACTAACTTTTAATTGTTTATTTATTGTTATAATTTCGGAAAATAAATCATATGGTTCTATAATAGAATTATGGAGTACGTTTGACTTTGAAAAAGTGATAGCAACTTCAATTTTTTCAAGGAGATCATATATTATTTGTAAACTTGAAATATATTGTGATATAACAGTTTGTAAAGATAAATTATGATTCATTTTTACATGCTTTATCCATGTATCATTGATAATTGTTTCCAACTCCATTATTTGTGAATTTAAATGAATTTGATTATTTAAAAGCTTTTTGATATTATCATTAAATTTTTGAATTGAAGTTTGTAAAATTGTCATTTGATTATTAAAAAGTATTTTAAGTCTATGTTGGTTATTTGATACTTTTGAGATAATATCGTCATATCTTTCAGCATCTCTTTGATCAAGATTTCCAGTGATAGATTTAATAATTGAGCCTAGACCGTCTATTAAACCTCGTTTCTGTCTATTTACTATGTTAGGATTCAATTGTTTTATCTGAGTTGAAACTTTATTCTCAAGAATGTTAATTATACGATAAGAATGGTGACTAAATGTTGAACTTTCAATCTCGTTTTTAATAATTGCCATTTTACTCTTTAATATATGAAATTCATTTATTATGTCAGTAATGTCAAATATTTGTACAAATGTCCAATAGTCAGTCTGTAATTGGGCATGACCTAGTTTTAAAGGAAGTAGGCCAGGATTTTGGTTGAAATTATGGTATTTGGGTAATTCTAATGTTGCGGTGGCGATGAGGAACGGACATCTGTAACAATAGGTGGTTTCCTCAATTCTTTTACATGAATAATTTCAATTTTCTCTTTCTTATTTTGATTTGTAATCTCTACACGATTTTTATCTAAGAATTTGGTAATTTTATAAGGACCTAAAAATTTCGAATTTTTCTTATTCCTGTGCAAAGGATTCTGTTTAAAAACAATTTGATTTAATTTAAATTCATTATTTCTATCTCCTTGCGTATTAGATTTCAAAACTACTTTTTCTTTATCAACTTGCAATTTATTCGAAACTGCTTCGTAAACATGTTTTAATTTCTCGTTATGGTTTTCAACATAGTCATTATAAAATGAATTTGGCATAAAAAGTTCATTTGTATCTCTCAATTTTGTATGACCGAAAGCTAATTCAAAAGGGGTAAAGTTGGTTGAACTATGTATCGAATTATTGTAGCCAATAATTGCATAATTCATTTGATCGCTTTTGTCGTCCGGAAAAGTTTCTCTTAATATTCTTAAATGTTCTATAATTGTTGAGTGGAATCGCTCGACTATACCGTTTGATTGGTGGTGATATGGTGTTGTAAAATGAATATTAATTTTGTGTAATCTTAAAAGTTCTTGTACGGTGCTATTGTTGAATTCTTTTCCATTGTCTAGAATTAGATTTTCTGGGACGCCAAATGAAGCAAAATATTTAATTAAAGCATTACTTATGTGAATCGCTGTTTTACCTTCTATAAAGATTGCTTGCGCAAATTTTGTAAAGGCATCTACTAAAGTCAAATAATTTTTCATATCAAAAGCAAATACATCTATATGAACTATTTGAAAGGGTCTAGTTGCTGTTTCTGTTAACATCAGAGGCGAATAAGGTTTCTTTCTAGAATACTTAGCTCTCTGACAAATGTGACATGTGTTAATAAAATTTGTTACTGTTGATTTCATATGTTTCCAGTAATAATTTCTCTTTAGATATTCAATGGTTTCATTTATACCTCTATGGTTAGTTTTTCCTTCATGATGATTTCTTATCAACATTATTTGTTCTTCTTTATCAGTTACTGTATTTAAAAGTTTTATACATTTGATTAATTTGGGACCTCTTTCTGAAAAGTGATTTAAAAATACTCTTGAAAAATCTCTATAAAGTTTATCTGTGTGGAAATACATGTGATAAATAAGTTTTGAACTTGTAAAATTCTTCAAAAACTCAAATATAATTTTATCATTATTGTTTTCAGGTATTTTTACTTTTATAATTCTCTGATTTCCATAATTTTCATGAGAAACATCACACTTAGAATAAAAATTTGGGAATACAAGAATCTGATTTGTTTTATTATTTATAATCTCGTCTAAACTTGTAATACCGTCATTATTAGTATCACCTGCTGTAGAGTGTTGAGTTACGCTTTCAGAATCTGAGATGTTGTTATCTACTTCTGCAATGTCAATGTTCTGTTGATTGTTTGTTGTGTTTGGAGGTTTAACTTGTATATCAGAAATTATATGGAATTTTGGTCTCTTCTTGATTTTTTCATTCTCATTTAAATATTGTGTACTAGTGGATGGCTGTGGTTCATCAGGAACTAAATTTTCTACAAAATTTCGTAAATAATCTACAATGTCTGTATTTATTTCGCCAGGATTATTAATTACTGATTCGCTTTCTATTGCGTTGATATCAATGCGCGAGAGACAATCTGCGTTGGTGTTACATTTACCTTTTTTATATATTATATTATAATCGTATTCTTCCAGTTTCAGTTTCCATCTTACTAGTTTTGAGTTAGGCTCTTTTAAATTAAATAACCATGTGAGTGGTCGATGGTCAGTGACTATTGTGAACTTACGACCGTATAGATAAGGTCTAAAGTGTTTACAGGCCCAAACGATGGCTAGTAACTCTTTTTCGATTGTTGAGTATCGTGTTTCTGTTTCATTCAAAGTTCGCGACGCGTATGCTAGTGGTTTATCTCTTGGAATATCGCCTTGAGAAAGGACAGCGCCTATTGCGTAATTGCTTGCGTCTGTTGTTAATATAAATGGTTTGTCAAAATCGGGGTATTGGAGAATTGGGTCATTCATTAATAAGTGTTTGCAAGTATTAAAACTGTCGATGAATTCTTTGTCGTGTATTACTTTGGAATCTTTCTTTAAACATTTTGTCATTGGTTTGGTAATTTTTGCAAAGTCTTTAATGAAACGTCTGTAGTATCCAAGTAATCCAAGAAAACTTTTGATTTCTTTTTGAGTTTTAGGAATAAGAAAGTTTTTTTATGACAGAAATTTTGTCAGGGTTTGGTTTAACTCCACTTGGGGTAATTATGTGTCCTAAATATTGTACAGATTTTTGTAAGAATTCGGATTTGTCTAATTGTATTTTAAAATTACTTTGTCGTATTCTGTCAAATACTGATTTAAGTCTTTCTATGTGTTCTTGCAGTGAAGTACTGAAGATTATTATGTCGTCTAAATATACAAGGCATGTTTCATATTTTAATCCTCGAAGGACATTATCCATGACACGTTGGAATGTGGAAGGGGCATTTTTTAATCCGAAGGGCATGCGTTTAAATTCGTAATGTCCACCTTCAGTTGTGGAAGCTGTCTTTTGAACGTCTTCGCGATCTACTTCTACTTGATGAAATCCGCTCGCTAAGTCGAGAGTTGAAAAATAATTTGCTTTACCTAGTTTGTCTAAAATATCCGCAATGTTTGGTAAAGGATATTTGTCGTCTATAGTACGTTCGTTTAATTTTCTGTAATCAATAACTAATCTCCATTTCTTACGACCAGATGCGTCTAATTTTTTTGGGACTATCCAGATTAGACTAGACCAAGGTGAAATACTATTTTGGATTATTCCTTGATTTAACATTTTTGAAATTTGATCTCGTACTTCTTGTTTATGTACTTCGGGGAATCTATATGATTTTACATGAATAGGGGTGTCATCTTTTAATCTAATTTTATGTCTGACTTCATTCGAAAAGCTGAGAGGAATATTTTCAGAATAAAATATGTCTCTATACTCGTAACATAATTTTCTTATCGCATCTTTTTCTTCTTTGTTACAATGGTCTATTCTTATATTTTTCAAATTTTGCTTTAATAAATTTTCGTATTCAATTTCTAATTCGTCGTTATCAATTTCCATTTTTTCAACAAAATTTAAATCTATGGAATCTAAAATTTCAATATCTAAAGGTTCGTGAATATCAAGTTTCACAGGGTGTTCTTCGATATTTATTACTGAAGTTATTGCATAATTGTTTAAAACATTGACTACTGCTTTAGGCATTTCAATACCGTTTCCAAAGTTTGTGTATTCTAACAATCCAATGCCGTTTTTCTGTTTAACTGGAATTTTCACTATCATGTTAACTCGTGAAGGAATAATAATGGAATAATTTTTAAAATTATCTCGCGATGTCTTGTCATTGTCAGGTTCAAATATTATAGGAATATTTGCGAAAGGAGTACGTAATTGTTTTGTATTTACATTAACATTTGCGTTCAACTGTCTCAATAAATCAACGCCTATAAGTCCATCATATTTATTACTAAATTTAAAAAGATAAAATTTATGACTTTCAGGAACATTAAAATTTTCAAAAAGTGGAATTTCGACTACTTCATTGTGAAATGAAATATCGTGAGCTGTTCGAATGTTAAAATTCTCATTGAAAATATAATTTTGATAAAATCTGTAAGCTAGATCAGGGTTCATTAAACTTTTAGTACTTCCGGTATCGATTAGAAAGTTTGCGTCAATTTCGGGAATATAAATGTAGGGTAGGTTTGCTTTTAATACATTTAACTGAATTAAGTTTGATTCGTGTTGCATGGGACCAAAGGAAAATTTTGTTCACCTTCGTAATTCTCAGAGTCATATGTACTGTTATCAAATGTACAACTTGATCCGTCATAGTCAGCGTGGGAATAACTATAGTCTGTCTCAGAATTGTCATACACAGGCTGTTCACATGTATAATTCTCATGGGTTTCATTTTCTGCATAGTTTTGATTTTCAAAATGAATATTAGGATTTTCTTGATTAATATTTTGGTTATAAAGTGCCGAAGATGTAAATGGCTTTTGTTGTGATTTGATTCTAGATTGGGCAGATGTAGTATCCATGGGTTCTGGTGTATATTCTCTTTGATTTTGATTTTGATTAGGACGAGTAAAATTTTGAGGGAAATTCTGCTGTCTTTGTAATGGCATAAAATTTGTGGGACGTACGAAATTATTTTGAGGCTGACGTTGTACATAATGAGTAGGACGCCAATTTGGTTGATTATTTGTTCTATAAAACGGATTAGTTCGAATAGGCATCAAATTTGGTCTTTGTTGTTGTATAAATCTATGAGGATTTGGGTTTGCAGGAAATTGATGCAAGTTAGGAGTATATGTTGCATTTGTAGGTACAGTTTGTCTTGTTGGTACCATTCTTTGAGTTGGTTTGAATGAGCTTTGTAAATTTAAAGTATTCTGCTTTTGAATCGAATAAAGAAAGTTTTCTTCTTCTATGACAAGGCTCATGGCTTTTTCTAATGAATCAGAATTTCTTAATCTGACATTTGTTTGAATGTTTGGTGGTAAACCTCTAATATATGTTTTGAGTGCTAGATCGTCGTAATTTTTAATTTGTAATGATCTTTCAGGGGGTGGAATTTGTGAAGTATTTAATTTTGCAAATATTAAACTTCGGGCATCTTGACATCTCATGCCAAAGTTATATGGTGATTCATTTTTTTGTGGTTTTAAAGAAATTAAATCTTGAACTAGACAATCAATATTTCTCTGATCTCCAAAACTAAGACTTAAAGCTGTTTTAATTTCTTTCCAGGTTTTTAATTCTGTTCTGGATCCAATCAAAAGTTGTGCGCGACCAGTTAATTTACCTAAAATCGCTCTAATTAAGAAATTGTGAAATGTTGGATCTGAACTCGTGAATGACTGAATTAAATTTTGGCAATTATCTATGAATATATTCAAAGTATGAGGATTTCCTTCATATCTAGGAATAGAATCTAAATAAAGTCGTAACAATTGGTAATCAATAACAGATGGTGCTGCTGTAGCCATATTTACGTCTGTTATATTTATATTATTCAATAAATCTGATAAATTCTCTAAATTGTTCATCAATTTATATTTATTATTTCAATTGTGAAATCGTAATATTTCTTTTATTATAATTATTTTCTGGATTCAATCTTGTGATTTGGATGTAAGGAAATGAGCAACTTACATTAAAAGTGTTGTTTTCATTCTTAACCTAGTGCCTATAGGTTCTGACGATTTGGTTCTTCCCCCAGGTCTTCCTACTGCTAGCTGGCTTCGGCGATGCTTGTCCTCGACCAGTGTTGTAATTTCTTCTTTATTCCTTACCTTCTGACGAACTGTTGTTCTTGTGGGCGGCAGGTGTGACTTTGGTGTGGAAATCGATATGCTCTCGATCTGCTTCTACCGTTCACTACCGAACCGACCGTTTTTCTTCTCGATTAATCGTTAACACGAAAATTGCTCGTTCGATACGTTCAAATTCAAGAATCCTACCGACTGCGCCAGTTTTGTTCGTTGATCAGAAGAATGAGTTTTTAAAAAGAACAAAATTACAGGTTGGAGTTTATTGACAAGTGTTCTTTACAATCATAACTACAACTATGCTGTTTTCACATGCAAAAGTCTTATTTATAACATTTTGTCATCTACATGATATGGTTTCCTATTTCTAGTAAAGTAAGCTGGTTACAAGATGTAACTTGCTGTAAATCTGCTCAGAATCGAGATTTTGCTTCAGAAATTCGTTATATGGCAGAATCTAGCACCAAATACATCATATTTCGTGTTTTTAGAGTGCTATTTTCAGCTTTACAAGCTTTGGAATAAGTTGAAATCACGCTTTTCCGCGCAGATTTTCACGATCAAAAAGTTCATATTCCCATCCAGGACATCATAATATGTATGAATCCAGCAACAAAAACATCATATTTTGTGTTTTGAGAGCGCTATCTGCAGTTATATGAAGTTTGAAATGAGTCAAAATTACCACATTCTGAGCAGTTTCAAAGTATCGCAGATCACATAAATCTATCCAATACAAAAAATACGCATTAATCCGTCCTTAAATGCACAAAACTTTGCGTTTCCAGCGAGTTATCAGCGTTTTTTCTGAGTCTCGTTGAGAAATTTTTGATGCTGTAAATCTGCTCAGAATCATGATTTTGCTTAAAAAATGCGTTATATGGCAGAATCTAGCACCAAATACATCATATTTCGTGTTTTTAGAGTGCTTTTCCAGTTTTACAAACTTTGGAATAAGTTGAAATCACGCTTTTCCACGCTGATTTTCACAATCAATAAGTTCATATTTCTATCCAGGACTTCATAATATGTATGAATCCATCGACAAAAACATCATATTTCGTGTTTTCAGAGCGCTATTTGCAGTTATATGAAGTTTGAATAAGTCAAAATACCTCATTCTGAGCAGTTTCAAAGTATCGCAAATCACATGAATCTATCTAATATAACATGATACGCATGAATTCGTCCTCAAATGCACAAAATTTTGCGTTTGCAGCGAGTTATCAGCGTTTTTTCTGAGTCTCGTTTAGAAATTTTTGATGCTGTGAATCTGCTCAGAATCAGGATTTTGCTTCAAAAATGCGTTGTATGACAGAATCTAGCACCAAATACATCATATTTCGTGTTTTTAGAGTGCTTTTTTCAGTTTTACAAACTTTGGAATAAGTTGAAATCACGCTTTTCCGCGCAGATTTTCACATTCAAAAAGTTCATATTTCTATCCAGGACTTCATAATATGTATGAATCCGTCGACAAAAACATCATATTTCATGTTTTCAGAGCGCTGTTCGCAATTATATGAAGTTTGAAATAAGTCAAAATCACCACATTATGAGCAGTTTCAGAGTATCGCAAATCACATGAATCTATCCAATACAACATAATACGCATAAATCCGTCCTCAAATGCACAAAATTTTGCGTTTCCAGCGAGTAATCAGCGTTTTTTCTGAGTCTTGTTGAGAAATTTTTGATGCTGTTAATCTGCTCAGAATCAAGATTTTGCTTGAAAAATGCGTTATATGGCAGAATCTAGCTCCAAATACATCATATTTTGTGTTTTTAGAGTGCTTTTCTCATTTTTACAAACTTTGGAATGAGTTGAAATCATGCTTTTCCGCGCAGATTTTCGCAATCAAAAAGTTCATATTCCTATCCCGGACATCATGATATGTACGAATCCATCAACAAAAACATTATATTTTGTGTTCTTAGAGCGCTATCTGCAGTTATATGAAGTTTGAATTCAGTCAGAACTACCACATTTTGAGCAGTTTCAAAGTATCGCAAATCACATAAATCTATCCAATACAACCTAATACGCATGAATTCGTCCTCAAATGCGAAGAATTCTGCGTTTCCAGCGAGTTATCAGCGTTTTTTCTGAGTCTCGTTGAGGAATTTTTTATGCTGTAAATCTGCTCAGAATCAAGATTTTGCTTCAAAAATGCGTTATATGGCAGAATCCAGCACCAAATACATCATATTTTGTGTTCTCAGAGTGCTATTTTCAGTTTCACAAACTTCAGAAAAAGATGGAATCACGCTCTTCCGCGCAGATTTTCACAATCAAAAAGTTCTAATTCCTATTCAGGACATTATGATATATGAATCCATCAACAAAAATGTCATATTTTGTGTTTTCAGAGCCCTATCTGCAGTTATATGAAGTTTAAAATAAGTCAAAATTACCACATTCTGAGCAGTTTCAAAGTATCACAAATCACATAAATCTATTCAATACAACACAATACGCATGAATCCAGCCTCAAATGAACAAATTTTTGCGTTTCCAGCGAGTTATCAGCGTTTTTTCTGAGTCTTGTTGAAAAATTTTTGATGCTATTAATCTGCTCAGAATCAAGATTCTGCTTAAAAAATGCGTTATACGGCAGAATCTAGCACCAAAAACATCATATTTTGTGTTTCTAGAGTGCTTTTCTCAGTTTTTCAAACTCTGGAATAAGTTGAAATCACGCTTTTCCGCGCGGATTCTCACGATCAAAAACATCATATTCCTATCCAGGACATCATAATATGTATGAATCCATCGACAAAAACATCATGTCTTGTCTTTTCAGAGCGCTATCTGCAGTTATGTGAAGTTTGAATTAAGTCAAAATTACCACATTCTGAGCAGTTTCAAAGTATCGCAAATCACATAAATCCATCCAATACAACATAAAACGCATGAATCCGTCCTCAAATGCGACGAATTCTGCGTTTCCAGCGAGCTATCAGCGTTTTTTCTGAGTCTCGTTGAGAAATTTTTGATGCTGTAAATCTGCTCAGAATCAAGATTTTGCTTCAAAAATGCGTAATATGGCAGAATCTAGCACCAAGTACATCGTATTCTGTGTTTTTAGAGTGCTTTTTTCAGTTTTACAAACTCTGGAATAAGTTGGAATCACGCTTTCCCGCGCAGATTTCCACAATTGAAAAGTTCATATTTCTATCCAGGACTTCATAATATGAATGAATTCATCGACAAAAACATCATATTTCGTGTTTTCAGAGCGCTATCTGCAGTTATATGAAGTTTGAAATAAGTCAAAATACCTCATTTTGAGCAGTTTCAAAGCATCGCAAATCACACAAATTTATCCAATACAACATAATACGCATGAATTTGTCCTCAAATTCACAAAATTGTGCGTTTCCAGCAAGTTATTAGCGTTTTTTCTGAGTCTCGTTGAGAAATTTTTGATTCTTTAAATCTGCTTAGAATCAAGATTTGCTCCAAAAATGCGTTATATGGCAGAATCTAGCACCAAATACATCATATTTCGTGTTTTTCAGTGCGCTATCTGCAGTAATATGAAGTTTGAGATAAGTCAAAATTACCACATTCTGAGCAGTTTCAAAGTATCGCAAATTACATAAATCTATCCAATACAACATAATACGCATGAATCCGTCCTCAAATGCACAAAATTTTGCGTTTCCAGCGAGTTATCGGTGTTTTTTTCTGAGTCTCGTTGAGAAATTTTTGATGCCGTAAATCTGCTCAGAATCGAGATTCTGCTTCAGAAATGCGTTATATGGCAGAATCTAGCACCAAATACATCATATTTTGTGTTTTTAGAGTGCTATTCTCAGTTTTACAAACTTTGGAATAAGTTGAAATCACGCTTTTCCGCGCAGATTTTCACAATCAAAAAGTTCATATTCCTATCCAGGACATCATAATATGTATGAATCCATCGACAAAAACATCATATTTCTTGTTTTCAGAGCGCTATCTATAGTTATATGAAGTTTGGAATAAGTCAGAATTACCACATTCTAAGCAGTTTCAGAGTATCGCAAATCACATAAATCTATCCAATACAACATAATAAGCATAAATCCGTCCTCAAATGCACAAAATCATGCGTTTCTAGCGTGTTATCGGCGTTTTTCCTGGGTCTCGTTAAATAATTTTTGATGCTGTTAATCTGCTCAGAATACAGATTTTGCTTGAAAAATGCGTTATATGGCAGAATCTAGCACCAAATACATCATATTTTGTGTTTTTAGAGTGCTACCCTGAGTTTTACAAACTTTGGAATAAGTTGAAATCACGCTTTTCCGCGCAGATTTTCACAATCAAAAAGCTCATATTCCTATCCAGGACATCATAATATGTATGAATCCATCGACAAAAACATCATATTTCGTGTTTTCAGAGCGCCATCTGCAGTTATATGAAATTTGAAATAAGTCAAAATTACCACATTCTGAGCAGTCTCAAAGTATCGCAAATCACATAAATTCATCCAATTAAACATAATACGCATGAATCTGTTCTCAAATGCACAAAATTTGCGTTTCCAGCAAGTTATCGGCGTTTTTTCTGAGTCTCGTTGAGAAATTTTTGATGCTGTAAATCTGCTCAGAATCGAGATTTTGCTTCAGAAATGCGTTATATGGCAGAATATAGCACCAAATACATCATATTTCGTGTTTTTAGAGTGCTATTCTCAGTTCTACAAACTTTGGAATAAGTTGAAATCACGCTTTTCCGCGCAGATTTTCACAATCAAAAAGCTCATATTCCTATCCAGGACATCATAATATGTATGAATCCATCGAAAAAAACATCATATTTCGTGTTTTCAGAGCGCTATCTGCAGTTATATGAAATTTGAAATAAGTCAAAATTACCACATTCTGAGCAGTTTGAAAGTATCGCAAATTACATAAATCTATCCAATACAACATAATATGCAAGAATCCGTCCTCAAATGCACAAAATTTTGCGTTTCCAGCGAGTTATCGGTGTTTTTTCTGAGTCTTGTTGAGAAATTTTTGATGCCGTAAATCTGCTCAGAATCGAGATTCTGCTTCCGAAATGCGTTATATGGCAGAATCTAGCACCAAATACATCATATTTCGTGTTTTTAAAGTGCTATTCTCAGTTTTACAAACTTTGAAATAAGTTGAAATCACGCTTTTCCGCGCAAATATCCACAATCAAAAAGTTCGTATTCCTATCCAGGACATCATGATAAGTATGAATCCATCGACAAAAACACCATATTTCGTGTTTTCAGAGCGCTATTTGCAGTTATATGAAATTTGAAATAAGTCAAAACTACCACATTCTGAGCAGTTTCAAAGTATCGCAAATCACATAAATCTATCCAATACAACATAATACGCATGAAGCCGTCCTCAAATGCACAAAATTTTGCTGTTCCAGCGAGTTATCGGCGTTTATTCTGAGTCTCGTTGAGAAATTTTTGATGCTGTAAATCTGCTCAGAATCAAGATTTTGCTTCAGAAATGCGTTATATGGCAGAATATAGCACCAAATACATCATATTTCGTGTTTTTGGAGTGCTATTCTCAGTTCTACAAACTTTGGAATAAGTTGAAATCACGCTTTTCCGCGCAGATTTTCACAATCAAAAAGCTCATATTCCTATCCAGGACATCATAATATGTATGAATCCATCGACAAAAACATCATATTTTCGTGTTTTCAGAGCGCTATCTGCAGTTATATGAAGTTTGAAATAAGTCAAAATTACCACATTCTGAGCAGTTTGAAAGTATCGCAAATTACATAAATCTATCCAATACAACATAATACGCATGAATCCGTCCTCAAATGCACAAAATTTTGCGTTTCCAGCGAGTTATCGGTGTTTTTTCTGAGTCTCGTTGAGAAATTTTTGATGCCGTAAATCTGCTCAGAATCGAGATTCTGCTTTAGAAATGCGTTATATGGCAGAATCTAGCACCAAATACATCATATTTTGTGTTTTTAGAGTGCTATTCTCAGTTTTACAAACTTTGGAATAAGTTGAAATCACGCTTTTCCGCGCAGGTTTTCACAATCAAAAAGTTCATATTCCTATCCAGGACATCATGATAAGTATGAATCCATCGACAAAAACATCATATTTCGTGTTTTCAGAGCGCTATTTGCAGTTATATGAAATTTGAAATAAGTCAAAACTACCACATTCTGAGCAGTTTCAAAGTATCGCAAATCACATAAATCTATCCAATACAACATAATACGCATGACGCCGTCCTCAAATGCACAAAATTTTGCTGTTCCAGCGAGTTATCGGCGTTTCATTCTGAGTCTCGTTGAGAAATTTTTGATGCTGTAAATCTGCTCAGAATCAAGATTTTGCTTCAGAAATGCGTTATATGGCAGAATATAGAACCAAATACATCATATTTCGTGTTTTCGGAGTGCTATTCTCAGTTCTACAAACTTTGGAATTAGTTGAAATCACGCTTTTCCGCGCAGATTTTCACATTCAAGAAGTTCATATTCCTATCCAGGACATCATAATATGTATGAATCCATCGACAAAAACATCATATTTCGTGTTTTCAGAGCGCTATCTGCAGTTATATGAAGTTTGAAATAAGTCAAAATTACCACATTCTGAGCAGTTTGAAAGTATCGCAAATCACATAAATCTATCCAATACAACATAATACGCATGAATCCGTCCTCAAATGCACAAAATTTTGCGTTTCCAGCGAGTTATCGGTGTTTTTTCTGAGTCTCGTTGAGAAATTTTTGATGCCGTAAATCTGCTCAGAATCGAGATTCCGCTTCAGAAATGCGTTATATGGCAGAATCTAGCACCAAACACATCATATTTTGTGTTTTTAGAGTGCTATTCTCAGTTTTACAAACTTTGGAATAAGTTGAAATCACGCTTTTCCGCGCAGGTTTTCACAATCAAAAAGTTCATATTCCTATCCAGGACATCATAATATGTATGAATCCATCGACAAAAATATCATATTCCGTGTTTTCAGAGCGCTATCTGCAGTTTTATGAAGTTTGAAATAAGTCAAAATTACCACATTCTGAGCAGTTTTAAAGTATCGCAAATCACATAAATCTATCCAATACAACATAATACGCATGAATCCGGCCTTGAATGCACAAAATTTTGCGTTTCCAGCGAGTTATCGGCGTTTTTTTTGAGTCTCGTTGAGAAAATTTTGATGCTGTGAATCTGCTCAGAATCAAGATTTAGCTCCAGGAATGCGTTATATGGCAGAATCTAGCACCAAATACATCATATTTCGTGTTTTTAAAGTGCTATTCTCAGCTTTACAAACTTTGGAATAAGTTGAAATCACGCTTTTCCGCGCAGATTTTCACAATCAAAAGTTCATATTCCTATCCAGGACATCATAATATGTATGAATCCATCGACAAAAACATCATATTTCTTGTTTTCAGAGCGCTATCTATAGTTATATGAAGTTTGGAATAAGTCAGAATTACCACATTCTAAGCAGTTTCAGAGTATCGCAAATCACATAAATCTATCCAATACAACGTAATAAGCATAAATCCGTCCTCAAATGCACAAAAGTATGCGTTTCCAGCGTGTTATCGGCGTTTTTTCTGGGTCTCGTTGAGGAATTTTTTGATGCTGTTAATCTGCTCAGAATACAGATTTTGCTTGAAAAATGCGTTATATGGCAGAATCTAGCACCAAATACATCATATTTCGTGTTTTTAGAGTGCTATTCTGAGTTTTACAAACTTTGGAATAAGTTGGAATCACGCTTTTCCGCGCAGGTTTTCACAATCAAAAAGCTCATATTCCTATCCAGGACATCATAATATGTATGAATCCATCGACAAAAACATCATATTTCGTGTTTTCAGAGCGCTATCTGCAGTTATATGACATTTGAAATAAGTCAAAATTACCACATTCTGAGCAGTCTCAAAGTATCGCAAATCACATAAATTCATCCAATAAAACATAATACGCATGAATCTGTCCTCAAATGCACAAAATTTTGCGTTTCCAGCAAGTTATTGGCGTTTTTTCTGAGTCTCGTTGAGAAATTTTTGATGCTGTAAATCTGCTCAGAATCGAGATTTTGCTTCAGAAATGCGTTATATGGCAGAATATAGCACCAAATACATCATATTTCGTGTTTTTAGAGTGCTATTCTCAGTTCTACAAACTTTGGAATAAGTTGAAATCACGCTTTTCCGCGCAGATTTTCACAATCAAAAAGCTCATATTCCTATCCAGGACATCATAATATGTATGAATCCATCGACAAAAACATCATATTTCGTGTTTTCAGAGCGCTATCTGCAGTTATATGAAGTTTGAAATAAGTCAAAATTACCACATTCTGAGCAGTTTGAAAGTATCGCAAATTACATAAATCTATCCAATACAACATAATATGCAAGAATCCGTCTCAAATGCACAAAATTTTGCGTTTCCAGCGAGTTATCGGTGTTTTTTCTGAGTCTTGTTGAGAAATTTTTGATGCCGTAAATCTGCTCAGAATCGAGATTCTGCTTCAGAAATGCGTTATATGGCAGAATCTAGCACCAAATACATCATATTTCGTGTTTTTAAAGTGCTATTCTCAGTTTTACAAACTTTGAAATAAGTTGAAATCACGCTTTTCCGCGCAAATATCCACAATCAAAAAGTTCGTATTCCTATCCAAGACATCATGATAAGTATGAATCCATCGACAAAAACATCACATTTCGTGTTTTCAGAGCGCTATTTGCAGTTATATGAAATTTGAAATAAGTCAAAACTACCACATTCTGAGCAGTTTCAAAGTATCGCAAATCACATAAATCTATCCAATACAACATAATACGCATAAAGCCGTCCTCAAATGCACAAAATTTTGCTGTTCCAGCGAGTTATCGGCGTTTATTCTGAGTCTCGTTGAGAAATTTTTGATGCTGTAAATCTGCTCAGAATCAAGATTTTGCTTCAGAAATGCGTTATATGGCAGAATATAGCACCAAATACATCATATTTCGTGTTTTTAGAGTGCTATTCTCAGTTCTACAAACTTTGGAATAAGTTGAAATCACGCTTTTCCGCGCAGATTTTCACAATCAAAAAGTTCATATTCCTATCCAGGACATCATAATATGTATGAATCCATCGACAAAAACATCATATTCGTGTTTTCAGAGCGCTATCTGCAGTTATATGAAGTTTGAAATAAGTCAAAATTACCACATTCTGAGCAGTTTGAAAGTATCGCAAATTACATAAATCTATCCAATACAACATAATACGCATGAATCCGTCCTCAAATGCACAAAATTTTGCGTTTCCAGCGAGTTATCGGTGTTTCTTCTGAGTCTCGTTGAGAAATTTTTGATGCCGTTAATCTGCTCAGAATCGAGATTCTGCTTCAGAAATGCGTTATATGGCAGAATCTAGCACCAAATACATCATATTTTGTGTTTTTAAAGTGCTATTCTCAGTTTTACAAACTTTGAAATAAGTTGAAATCACGCTTTTCCGCGCAAATATCCACAATCAAAAAGTTCATATTCCTGTCCAGGACATCATGATAAGTATGAATCCATCGACAAAAACATCATAATTTCGTGTTTTCAGAGGGCTATTTGCAGTTATATGAAATTTGAAATAAGTCAAAACTACCACATTCTGAGCAGTTTCAAAGTATCGCAAATCACATAAATCTATCCAATACAACATAATACGCATGAAGCCGTCCTCAAATGCACAAAATTTTGCTGTTCCAGCGAGTTATCGGCGTTTATTCTGAGTCTCGTTGAGAAATTTTTGATGCTGTAAATCTGCTCAGAATCAAGATTTTGCTTCAGAAATGCGTTATATGGCAGAATATAGCACCAAATACATCATATTTCGTGTTTTTGGAGTGCTATTCTCAGTTCTACAAACTTTGGAATAAGTTGAAATCAAGCTTTTCGCGCAGATTTTCACAATCAAAAAGTTCATATTCCTATCCAGGACATCATAATATGTATGAATCCATCGACAAAAACATCATATTTCGTGTTTTCAGAGCGCTATCTGCAGTTATATGAAGTTTGAAATAAGTCAAAATTACCACATTCTGAGCAGTTTGAAAGTATCGCAAATCACATGAATCTATCCAATACAACATAATACGCATGAATCCGTCCTCAAATGCACAGAATTTTGCGTTTTCCAGCCAGTTATCGGCGTTTTTTTCTGAGTCTCGTTGAGAAATTTTTGATAGTGTAATTCGGCTCAGAATCGAGATTTTGCTTCAGAAATGCGTTATATGGCAGAATCTAGCACCAAATACATCATATTTCGTGTTTTTAGAGTGCTATTCTCAGTTTTACAAACTTTGGAATAAGTTGAAATCACGCTTTTCCGCGCAGATTTCCACAATAAAAATGTTCA
>CAXDIG010000292.1:0-80938 GCA_963989225.1 Dromius quadrimaculatus | reverse complement strand
AACTTTGTGCATTTGAGGACGGATTCATGCGTATTATGTTGTATTGGATAGATTTATGTGATTTGCGATACTTTGAAACTGCTCAGTATGTGGTAATTTTGACTTATTCCAAACTTCATATAACTGCAGATAGCGCTCTAAAAACACGATATATGATGTCTTTGTCGACAGATTCATACATATTATGAGGTCCTGAATAGGAAAATGAACTTCTTGATTGTGAAAATCTGCGCGGAAAAGCGTGATTTCGACTTATTCCAAAGTTTGTGAAACTGCAAATAGCACTCTTAAAACACGAAATATGATGTATTTGGTTCTAGACTCTGCCATATAACACACTTTTGAAGCAAAATCTTACTTCTGAACTGATTTACAGAGTCAAAAATTTCTCAACGGGACTCAGAAAAAACGCTGATAACTCGCTGGAAACGCAGAATGTTGTGCATTCGAGGACGGATTCATGCGTATTATGTTGTATTGGATAGATTTATGTGATTCGCGATACTTTGAAACTGCTCAGAATGTGGTAGTTTTGACCTATTTCAAACTTCATATAACTGCAGATAGCGCTCTGAAAACACTGAATATGATGTTTTTGTCGATAGATTCATACATATTATGAGGTCATGAATAGGAATATGAACTTCTTGATTGTGAAAATCTGCGCAGAAAAGCGTGATTTCGACGTACTCCAAAGCTTGTAAAACTGCAGAAAGCACTCTAAAAACACGAAATATGATGAATTTGGCGCTAGATTCTGCCATATAACGCACTTTTGAAGCGAAATCTTGTTTCTGAGCAGATTTACAGATTCAAAAATTTCTAAACGAGACTCAGAAAAAACGATGATAACTTGCTGGAAACGCAAAATTTTGTGCATTTGAGGACGGACTCATGCGTATTATGTTGTATTGGATAGATTTATGTGATTTGCGATACTTTGAAACTGCTCAGAATGTGGTAATTTTGATTTATTTCAAACTTCATATAACTGCAGATAGCGCTCTGAAAACACGGAATATGATGTTATTGTCGATAGAATCATACATAGTATGAGGTCTTGATTAGGAATATGAACTTTTTGATTGTGAAAATCAGTGCGGAAAAGCGTGATTTCGACTCATTCCAAAGTTTGTAAGACTGCAAATAGCACTCTAAAAACACGAAATATGATGTATTTGGTACTAGATTCTGCCATATAACGCCCGTTTGAAGCAAGATCTTGCTTCTGAGTAGATTTACAGAGTCGAAAATTTCTCCACGAGACCCAGAAAAAACGCTAATATTTGCTGGAAACGCAGAACTTTGTGCATTTGAGGACGGATTCATGCGTATTATGTTGTATTGGATAGATTTATGTGATTTGCGATACTTTGAAACTGCTCAGAATGTGGTAATTTTGACTTATTCCAAACTTCATATAACTGCAGATAGCGCTCTAAAAACACGAAATATGATGTCTTTGTCGACAGATTCATACATATTATGAGGTCCTGAATAGGAAAATGAACTTCTTGATTGTGAAAATCTGCGCGGAAAGCGTGATTTCGACTTATTCCAAAGTTTGTGAAACTGCAAATAGCACTCTCAAAACACGAAATATGATGTATTTGGTCTAGACTCTGCCATATAACGCACTTTTGAAGCAAAATCTTACTTCTGAGCTGATTTACAGAGTGAAAAATTTCTCAACGGGACTCAGAAAAAAACGCTGATAACTCGCTGGAAACGCAGAATTTTGTGCATTCGAGGACGGATTCATGCGTATTATGTTGTATTGGATAGATTTATGTGATTCGCGATACTTTGAAACTGCTCAGAATGTGGTAGTTTTGACTTATTTCAAACTTCATATAACTGCAGATAGCGCTCTGAAAACACGAAATATGATGTTTTTGTCGATAGATTCATACATATTATGAGGTCCTGAATAGGAATATGAACTTCTTGATTGTGAAAATCTGCGCGGAAAAGCGTGATTTCGACTTATTCCAAAGTTTGTAAAACTGCAAATAGTACTCTTAAAACACGAAATATGATGTATTTGGTGCAAGATTCTGCTATATGATGCACTTTTGAAGCAAAATCTTGCTTCCGAGCAGTCTTACAGAGTCAAAAATTTTTCAACGAGGTTCAGAAAAAACGCTGATAACTGACTGGAAACGCAAAATCTTGTGCATTTGAGGACGGATTCATGCGTATTATGTTGTATTGGGTAGATTTGTTTGATTTGCGATACTCTGAATCTGCTCAGAATGTGGTAATTTTGACTCATTTCAAACTTCATATAACTACAGATAGCGCTCTGAAAACACGGAATATGATGTTATTGTCGATAGAATCATACATAGTATGAGGTCTTGATTAGGAATATGAACTTTTTGATTCGTGAAAATCAGTGCGGAAAAGCGTGATTTCGACTCATTCCAAAGTTTGTAAGACTGCAAATAGCACTCTAAAAACACGAAATATGATGTATTTGGTACTAGATTCTGCCATATAACGCCCGTTTGAAGCAAGATCTTGCTTCTGAGTAGATTTACAGAGTCGAAAATTTCTCCACGAGACCCAGAAAAAACGCTAATATTTGCTGGAAACGCAGAACTTTGTGCATTTGAGGACGGATTCATGCGTATTATGTTGTATTGGATAGATTTATGTGATTTGCGATACTTTGAAACTGCTCAGTATGTGGTAATTTTGACTTATTCCAAACTTCATATAACTGCAGATAGCGCTCTAAAAACACGAAATATGATGTCTTTGTCGACAGATTCATACATATTATGAGGTCCTGAATAGGAAAATGAACTTCTTGATTGTGAAAATCTGCGCGGAAAAGCGTGATTTCGACTTATTCCAAAGTTTGTGAAACTGCAAATAGCACTCTTAAAACACGAAATATGATGTATTTGGTTCTAGACTCTGCCATATAACGCACTTTTGAAGCAAAATCTTACTTCTGAGCTGATTTACAGAGTCAAAAATTTCTCAACGGGACTCAGAAAAAACGCTGATAACTCGCTGGAAACGCAGAATGTTGTGCATTCGAGGACGGATTCATGCGTATTATGTTGTATTGGATAGATTTATGTGATTCGCGATACTTTGAAACTGCTCAGAATGTGGTAGTTTTGACTTATTCCAAACTTCATATAACTGCAGATAGCGCTCTGAAAACACTGAATATGATGTTTTTGTCGATAGATTCATACATATTATGAGGTCATGAAAAGGAATATGAACTTCTTGATTGTGAAAATCTGCGCAGAAAAGCGTGATTTCGACGTACTCCAAAGCTTGTAAAACTGCAGAAAGCACTCTAAAAACACGAAATATGATGAATTTGGTGCTAGATTCTGCCATATAACGCACTTTTGAAGCGAAATCTTGTTTCTGAGCAGATTTACAGATTCAAAAATTTCTAAACGAGACTCAGAAAAAACGATGATAACTTGCTGGAAACGCAAAATTTTGTGCATTTGAGGACGGACTCATGCGTATTATGTTGTATTGGATAGATTTATGTGATTTGCGATACTTTGAAACTGCTCAGAATGTGGTAATTTTGATTTATTTCAAACTTCATATAACTGCAGATAGCGCTCTGAAAACACGGAATATGATGTTATTGTCGATAGAATCATACATAGTATGAGGTCTTGATTAGGAATATGAACTTTTTGATTGTGAAAATCAGTGCGGAAAAGCGTGATTTCGACTCATTCCAAAGTTTGTAAAACTGCAAATAGCACTCTAAAAAACACGAAATATGATGTATTTGGTACTAGATTCTGCCATATAACGCCCGTTTGAAGCAAGATCTTGCTTCTGAGTAGATTTACAGAGTCGAAAATTTCTCCACGAGACCCAGAACAAACGCTTATATTTGCTGGAGACGCAGAACTTTGTGCATTTGAGGACGGATTCATGCGTATTATGTTGTATTGGATAGATTTATTTGATTTGCGATACTTTGAAACTGCTCAGAATGTGGTAATTTTGACTTATTCCAAACTTCATATAACTGCAGATAGCGCTCTAAAAACACAAAATATGATGTCTTTGTCGACAGATTCATACATATTATGAGGTCCTGAATAGGAAAATGAACTTCTTGATTGTAAAAATCTGCGCGGAAAAGCGTGATTTCGACTTATTCCAAAGTTTGTGAAACTGCAAATAGCACTCTTAAAACACGAAATATGATGTATTTGGTTCTAGACTCTGCCATATAACGCACTTTTGAAGCAAAATCTTACTTCTGAGCTGATTTACAGAGTGAAGAATTTCTCAACGGGACTCAGAAAAAACGCTGATAACTCGCTGGAAACGCAGAATTTTGTGCATTCGAGGACGGATTCATGCGTATTATGTTGTATTGGATAGATTTATGTGATTCGCGATACTTTGAAACTGCTCAGAATGTGGTAGTTTTGACTTATTTCAAACTTCATATAACTGCAGATAGCGCTCTGAAAACACGAAATATGATGTTTTCGTCGATAGATTCATACATATTATGAGGTCCTGAATAGGAATATGAACTTCTTGATTGTGAAAATCTGCGCGGAAAAGCGTGATTTCGACTTATTCCAAAGTTTGTAAAACTGCAAATAGTACTCTTAAAACACGAAATATGATGTATTTGGTGCAAGATTCTGCTATATGATGCTCTTTTGAAGCAAAATCTTGCTTCCGAGCAGTCTTACAGAGTCAAAAATTTTTCAACGAGGTTCAGAAAAAACGCTGATAACTGACTGGAAACGCAAAATCTTGTGCATTTGAGGACGGATTCATGCGTATTATGTTGTATTGGGTAGATTTGTTTGATTTGCGATACTCTGAATCTGCTCAGAATGTGGTAATTTTGACTCATTTCAAACTTCATATAACTACAGATAGCGCTCTGAAAACACGGAATATGATGTTATTGTCGATAGAATCATACATAGTATGAGGTCTTGATTAGGAATATGAACTTTTTGATTGTGAAAATCAGTGCGGAAAAGCGTGATTTCGACTCATTCCAAAGTTTGTAAGACTGCAAATAGCACTCTCAAAACACGAAATATGATGTATTTGGTACTAGATTCTGCCATATAACGCCCGTTTGAAGCAAGATCTTGCTTCTGAGTAGATTTACAGAGTCGAAAATTTCTCCACGAGACCCAGAAAAAACGCTAATATTTGCTGGAAACGCAGAACTTTGTGCATTTGAGGACGGATTCATGCGTATTATGTTGTATTGGATAGATTTATGTGATTTGCGATACTTTGAAACTGCTCAGAATGTGGTAATTTTGACTTATTCCAAACTTCATATAACTGCAGATAGCGCTCTAAAAACACGAAATATGATGTCTTTGTCGACAGATTCATACATATTATGAGGTCCTGAATAGGAATATGAAGTTTTTGATTGTGAAAATTTGCGCGGAAAAGCGTGATTTCGACTTATTCCAAAGTTTGTGGAACTGCAAATAGCACTCTTAAAACACGAAATATGATGTATTTGGTGCTAGATTCTGCCATATAACGCACTTTTGAAGCAAAATCTTGCTTCTGAGCTGATTTACAGAGTCAAAAATTTCTCAACGAGACTCAGAAAAAACGCTGATAACTCGCTGGAAACGCAGAACTTAGTGCATTTGAGGACGGATTCATGCGTATTATGTTGTATTGGATAGATTTATGTGATTTGCGATACTTTTGAACTGCTCAGAATGTGGTAATTTTGACTTATTTTAAACTTCATATAACTGCAGATAGCGCTCTGAAAACACGAAATATGATGTTTATGTCGATAGAATCATACATATTATGAGGTCCTGAATAGGAATTTGAATTTTTTGATTTTGAAAATCTGCGCGGAAAAGCGTGATTTCGACTTATTCCAAAGTTTGTAAAACTGCAAATAGCACTCTGAAAACACGAAATATGATGTATTTGGTGACAGATTCTGCCGTATAACGCACTTTTGAAGCAAAATCTTGTTTCTGAGCAGATTTACAGATTCAAAAATTTCTGAACGAGACTCAGAAAAAACGATGATAACTTGCTGGAAACGCAGAATTTTGTGCATTTGAGGACGGATTCATGCGTATTATGTTGTATTGGATAGATTTATGTGATTTGCGATACTTTGTAACTGCTCAGAATGTGGTTATTTTGACTTATTTCAAACTTCATATAACTACAGATAGCGCTCTGAAAACACGAAATATGATGTTTTTGTCGATAGATTCATATATATTATGAGGTCCTGAATAGAAATATGAACTTTTTGATTGTGAAAATCTGCGCGGAGAAGCGTGATTTCGACTTATTCTATAGTTTGTAAAACTGCAAATATCACTCTAGAAACACTAAATATGATGTATTTGGTGCTAGATTTTGCCATATAACGCACTTTTGAAGCAAAATCTTGCTTCTGAGCAGATTCACGGGTTCAAAAATTTCTCAACGAGACTCAGAAAAAACGATGATAACTTGCTGGAAACGCAAAATTTTGTGCATTCGAGGACGGATTCATGCGTATTATGTTGTATTGGATAGATCCATGTGATTTGCGTTACTTTAGAACTGCTCAGAATGTGGTTATTTTGACTTATTTCAAACTTCATATAACTGCAGATAGCGCTCTGAAAACACGAAATATGATGTTTTTGTTGATAGATTCATATATATCATGAGGTCCTGAATAGAAATATGAACTTTTTGATTGTGAAAATCTGCGCGGAAAAGCGTGATTCCGACTTATTGACTTATTCTATAGTTTGTAAAACTGCAAATATCACTCTAAAAACACTAAATATGATGTATTTGGTGCTAGATTCTGCCATATAACGCACTTTTAAAGCAAAATCTTGCTTCTGAGTAGATTCACAGGTTCAAAAATTTCTCAACGAGACTCAGAAACAACGCTGATAACTTGCTGGAAACGCTTAATTTTGGGCATTTGAGGACGGATTCATGCGTATTATGTTGTATTGGATAGATTTATGTGATTTGCGATACTTTGGAACTGCTCAGAATGTGGTAATTTTGACTTATTTCAAACTTCATATAACTGCAGATGGCGCTCTGAAGACACAGGAAATGATGCTTTTGTCGATAGATTCATACATATTATCAGGTCCTGGATAGGAATATGGACTTTTTGATTGTGAAAATCTGCGCGGAAAAGCGTGATTTCGACTTATTCCAAAGTTTGTAAAACTGCAAAAAGCACTCTAAAAACAACTGAATATTATGTATTAGGAGCTAGATTCTGCCATATAATGCACTTTTGAAACAAAATCTTGCTTCTGAGCAGATTTACAGAGTCAAAAATTTCTCAACGAGACTCAGAGAAAACGCGGATAACTCGCTGGAAACGCAAAATTTTGTGCATTTTAGGACGGATTCATGCGTATTATGTTCTATTGGATAGATTTATGTGATTTGCGATACTTTGAGGCTGCTCAGAATGTGGTAGTTTTGACTTATTTCAAACTCCATATAACTGCAGATAGCGCTCTGAAAACACGGAATATGATGTTTTTGTTGATAGATTCATTCATATTATCAGGTCCTGAATAGAAATATGAACTTTTTGATTGTGAAAATCTGAGCGGAAAAGCGTGATTTCGACCTATTCCAAAGTTTGTAAAACTGCAAATAGCACTCTAAAAACACGAAAAATGATGTATTTGGTGCTAGATTCTGCCATATAACGCACTTTTGAAGCAAAACCTTGCTTCTGAGCAGATTTACAGAGTCAAAAATTTCTCAACGAGACCCAGAAAAAACGCTGATAACTCGCTGGGAACTCATAATTTTGTGCATTTGAGGACGGATTCATGTGTATTATGTTGTATTGGATAGATTTAGGTGATTTGCGATACTTTGAATCTGCTCAGAATGTGGTAATTTTGACTTATTTCAAACTTCATATAACTGCAGATAGCGCTCTGAAAACACGAAATATGATGTTTTTGTCGATTGATTCATACATATTATAAGGTCCTGAATAGGAATATGGAGTTTTTGATTGTGAAAATCTGCGCGGAGAAGCGTGATTTCGACTCATTCCAAAGTTTGTAAAACTGTAAATAGCACTCTGAAAACACGGAATATGATGTATTTGGTGCTAGATTCGGCCATTTAACGCATTTATGAAGCAAATTCTTGCTTCTGAGCAGATTTACAGAGTCAAAAATGTCTCAACGAGACTCAGGAAAAACGCTGATAACTTGCTGGAAACGCAAAATTTTGTGCATTTAAGGACGGATTCATGCGTATTATGTTGTATTGGAAAGATTTTTGTGATTTGCGATACTTTGAAATTGCTCAGAATGTGGTAATTTTGAGTTATTTCAAACTTCATATAACTGCAGATAGCGCTCTGAAAACACGAAATATGATGTTTCTGTCGATAGACTCATACATATTATTGGGTCTTGGATAGGAATATGAACTTTTCGCTTGTGAAAATCTGCGCGGAAAAGCGTGATTTCGACTTACTCCAAAGATTGTAAAACTGCAAATAGCACTCTGAAAACACGAAATATGATGTATTTGGTGCTAGATTCTGCAATGTAACGCACTTTTGAAGCAAAATCTTGCTTCTAAGCAGATTTACAGAGTCAAAAATCTCTCAACGAGACTCAGAAAAAACGCTGATAACTCGCTGGAAACTCAAAATTTTGTGCATTTGAGGACGGATTCATGCGTATTATGTTGTATTAGATAGATTTATGTGATTTGCGATACTTTGAAACTGCTCAGAATGTGGTAATTTTGACTTATTTCAAACTTCATATAACTGCAGATAGCGCTCTGAAAACACGAAATATGATGTTTTTGTCGATAGATTCATACATATTATTAGGTCTTGAATAGGAATATGAACTTTTCGCTTGTGAAAATCTGCGCAAAAAAGCGTGATTTCGACTTATTCCAAAGATTGTAAAACTGCAAATAGCACTCTGAAGACACGAAATATGATGTATTTGGTGCTAGATTCTGCAATGTAACGCACTTTTGAAGCAAAATCTTGCTTCTGAGCAGATTTACAGAGTCAAAAATTTCTCAACGAGACTTAGTAAAAACGCTGATAACTCGCTGGAAACTCAAAATTCAGTGCATTTGAGGACGGATTCATGCGTATTATGTTGTATTGGATAGATTTATGTGATTTGCGATACTTTGAAACTGCTTAGAATGTGGTAATTTTGACTTATTTCAAACTTCATATAACTCCAGATAGCGCTCTGAACACACGAGATATGATGTTTTTGACGATAGATTCATACATATTATGAGGTCCTGAATAGGAATATGAACTTTTTAATTGTGAAAATCTGCGCGGAAAAGCGTGATTTTGACTTATTCCAAAGTTTGTAAAACTGCAAAAAGCACTCTAAAAACAACAATATATTATGTATTTGGAGCTAGATTCTGCCAAATAATGCACTTTTGAAACAAAATCTTGCTTCTGAGCAGATTCACAGAGTCAAAAATTTCTCAACGAGGCTCAGAGAAAACGCGGATAACTCGCTGGAAACGCAAAATTTCGTGCATTTGAGGACGGATTCATGCGTATTATGTTGTATTGGATGGATTTATGTGATTTGCGATACTTTGAGACTGCTCAGAATGTGGTAGTTTTGACTTATTTCAAACTCCATATAACTGCAGATAGCGCT
The DNA here is from genome assembly GCA_963989225.1 of Dromius quadrimaculatus. Lineage (NCBI taxonomy): Eukaryota > Metazoa > Arthropoda > Insecta > Coleoptera > Carabidae > Dromius > Dromius quadrimaculatus. The sequence goes on along the minus strand of CAXDIG010000292.1, from coordinate 71,246 downwards.
CTGAAAACACGGAATATGATGTTTTTGTTGATAGATTCATACATATTATCAGGTCCAGGATGAGAATATGAACTTTTTGATTGTGAAAATCTGCGCGGAAAAACGTGATTTCGACCTATTCCAAAGTTTGTAAAACTGCAAATAGCACTCTAAAAACACAAAATATGATGTATTTGGTGCTAGATTCTGCCATATAACGCACTTTTGAAGCAAAACCTTGCTTCTGAGCAGATTTACAAAGTCAAAAATTTCTCAACGAGACTCAGAAAAAACGCTGATAACTCGCTGGAAACTCATAATTTTGTGCATTTGAGGACAGATTCATGTGTATCATGTTATATTGGTTAGATTTATGTGATTTGCGATACTTTGAAACTGCTCAGAATGTGGTAATTTTGACTTATTTCAAACTCCATATAACTGCAGATAGCGCTCTAAAAACACGAAATATGATGTTTTTGTCGATAGATTCATACATATTATAAGGTCCTGGATAGGAATATGAACTTTTTGATTGTGGAAATCTGCGCGGAAAAGCGTGATTTCGACTTATTCCAAAGTTTGTAAAACTTTAGATAGCACTCTAAAAACACGGAATATGATGTATTTGGTGCTAGATTCTGCATATAACGCTTTTTTGAAGCAAAATCTTGCTTCTAAGCAGATTTACAGAGTCAAAAATTTTTCAACGAGACTCAGAAAAAAGGCTGATTACTCGCTGGGAACTCATAATTTCGTGCATTTGAGGACGGATTCATGTGTATTATGTTGTATTGGATAGATTTATGTGATTTGCGATACTTTGAATCTGCTGAGAATGTGGTAATTTTGACGTATTTCAAACTTCATATAACTGTAGATAGCGCTCTGAAAACACGAAATATGATGTTTTTGTCGATTGATTATTACATATTATGAGGTCCTGAATAGGATTATGAACTTTTTGATTGTGAAAATCTGCGCGGAAAAGCGTGATTTCGACTTATTCCAAAGTTTGTAAAACTGTAAATAGCACTCTAAAAACACGGAATATGATGTATTTGGTGCTAGATTTGGCCATATAACGCATTTTTGAAGCAAAATCTTACTTCTGAGCAGATTTACAGAGACAAAAATTTCTCAACGAGACTCAGGAAAAACGCTGATAACTTGCTGGAAACGCAAAATTTTGTGCATTTGAGGACGAATTCATGCGTATTATGTTGTATTGGATAGATTCTTGTGATTTGCGATACTTTGGAACTGCTCAGAATGTGGTTTTTTGAGTTATTTCAAACTTCATATAACTGCAGATAGCGCTCTGAAAACACGAAATATGATGTTTTTGTCGATAGATTCATACATATTATCAGGTCTTGAATAGGAATATTAACTTTTCGCTTGTGAAAATCTGCGCAAAAAAGCGTGATTCCGACTTATTCCAAAGATTGTAAAACTGCAAATAGCGCTCTGAACACACGGAACATGATGTATTTGGTGCTAGATTCCGCCATATAACGCACTTTTGAAGCAAAATCTCACTTCTAAGCAAATTTACAGAGTCAAAAATTTCTCAACGAGACTCAGAGAAAACGCTGATAACTCGCTGGAAACTCAAAATTTTGTGCATTTGAGGACGGATTCATGCGTATTATGTTGTATTGGATGGATTTATGTGATTTGCGATACTTTGAAACTGCTCAGAATGTGTTAATTTTGACTTATTTCAAACTTCATATAACTGCAGATAGCGCTCTGAACACACGAAATATGATGTTTTTGTCGATAGATTAATACATATTATGAGGTCCTGAATAGGAATATGAACTTTTTGATTGTGAAAATCTGCGCGGAAAAGCGTGATTCCTACTTATTCCAAAGTTTGTAAAACTGCAAATAGCACTCTAAAAACAGGAAATATGATGTATTTGGTGCTAGATTCTGCCATATAACGCACTTTTGAAGCAAAATCTCACTTCTAAGCAGATTTACAGAGTCAAAAATTTCTCAACGAGACTCAGAAAAAACGCGGATAACTCGCTGGAAACGCAAAATTTCGTGCATTTGAGGACGGAATCATGCGTATTATGTTGTATTCGATAGATTAATGTGATTTGCGATACTTTGAGACTGCTCAGAATGTGGTAGTTTTGATTTATTTCCAACTTTATATAACTGCAGATAGCGCTCTGAAAACACGAGATATGATGTTTTTGTTGATAGATTCTCACATATTATCAGGTCCTGAATAGGAATATGAACTTTTTGATTGTGAAAATCTGCGCGGAAAAGCGGGATCTCGACCTATTCCAAAGTTTGTAAAACTGCAAATAGCACTCTAAAAACACGAAATATGATGTATTTGGTACTAGATTCTGCCATATAACGCACTTTTGAAGCAAAATCTTGCTTCTGAGCAGATTTAAAGAGTCAAAACTTCTTTAACGAGACTCAGAAATAACGCTGATAACTCGCTGGAAACGCAAAATTTTGTGCATTTGAGGACGTATTCATGCGTATTATGTTGTATTGGATAGATTTATGTGATTTGCGATTCTTCAAAACTGCTCAGAATGTGGTAATTTTGACTTATTTCCAACTTCATATAACTGCAGATAGCGCTCTGAAAACACGGAATATGATGTTTTTGTCGATAGATTCATACATATCATGAAATCCTGAATAGGAATATGAACTTTTTGATTGTGAAAAATCTGCGCGGAAGAGCGTGATTTCTACCTATTCCAAAGTTTGTAAAACTGCAAATAGCACTCTAAAAACAGGAAATATGATGTATTTGGTGCTAGATTCGGCCATATAACGCATTTTTGAAGCAAAATCTTGCTTCTGAGCAGATTTACAGAGTCAAAAATTTCTCAACGAGACTCAGGAAAAACGCTGATAACTCGCTGGAAACGCAAAATTTTGTGCATTTGAGGACGGATTCATGCGTATTATGTTGTATTGGATAGATTTATGTGATTTGCGATACTTTGAGACGGCTCAGAATGTGTTAATTTTGACTTATTTCAAACTTCATATAACTGCAGATAGCGCTCTGAACACACGAAATATGATGTTTTTGTTGATAGATTCATACATATTATGAGGTCCTGAATAGGAATATGAACTTTTTGATTGTGAAAATCTACGCGGAAAAGCGTGATTCCTACTTATTCCAAAGTTTGTAAAACTGCAAATAGCACTCTAAAAACAGGAAATATGATGTATTTGGTGCAAGATTCCGCCATATAACGCACTTTTGAAGCAAAATCTCACTTCTAAGCAAATTTACAGAGTCAAAAATTTCTCAACGAGACTCAGAAAAAACGCGGATAACTCGCTGGAAACGCAAAATTTAGTGCATTTGAGAACGGATTCATGCGTATTATGTTGTATTCAATGAATTTATGTGATTTGCGATACTTTGAGACTGCTTAGAATATGGCAGTTTTGACTTATTTCAAACTTCATATAACTGCAGATAGCGCACTGAAAACACGAAATATGATGTTTTTGTTGATAGATTCATACATATTATCAGGTCCTGAATAGGAATATGAACTTTTTGATTGTGAAAATCTGCGCGGAAAAGCGTGATCTCGACCTATTCCAGAGTTTGTAAAACTGCAAATAGCACTCTAAAAACACAAAATATGATGTATTTGGTGCTAGATTCTGCCATATAACGCAGTTTTGTAGCAAAATCTTGCTCCTGAGCAGATTTACAGAGTCAAAAATTTCTCAACGAGACTCAGAAAAAACGCTGATAACTCGCTGGAAACTCATAATTTTGTGCATTTAAGGACGGATTCATGTGTATTATGTTATGTTGGATAGATTTATGTGATTTGCGATACTTTGAAACTGCTCAGAATGTGGTAATTTTGACTTATTTCAAACTCCATATAACTGCAGATAGCGCTCTGAAAACACGAAATATGATGTTTTTGTCGATAGATTCATACATATTATAAGGTCCTGCATAGGAATATGAACCTTTTGATTGTGAAAATCTGCGCGGTAAAGCGTGATTTTGACTTATTTCAAAGTCTGTATAACTGCAAATAGCACTCTAAAAACACAAAATATGATGTATTTGGTGCAAGATTTTTCAATATAAGGCACTTTTGAAGCAATATCTTGCTTCTGAGCAGATTTACAGAGTCAAAAATTTCTCAACGAGACTCAGAAAAAACGCTGATAACTCGCTGGAAACTCATAATTTTGTGCATTTAAGGACGGATTCATGCGTATTATGTTGTATTGGATAGATTTATGTGATTTGCGATACTTTGAAACTGCTTAGAATGTGGTAATTTTGACTTATTTCAAACTTCATATAACTGCAGATAGCGCTCTGAAAACACGAAATATGATGTTTTTGTCGATAGATACATACATATTATGAGGTCCTGAATAGAAATACGAACTTTTTGATTGTGAAAATCTGCGCGGGAAAGCGTGATTCAGACTTATACCAAAGTTTGTAAAACTGCAAATAGCACTCTAAAAACACGAAATATGATGTATTTGGTGCTAGATTCTGCCATATAACGCACTTTTGAAGCAAAATCTTGCTTATGAGCAGATTTACAGAGTCAAAAATTTCTCAACGAGACTCAGAAAGAACGCTGATAACTCGCTGGAAACTCATAATTTTGTGCATTTGAGGACGGATTCATGTGTATTATGTTGTATTGGATAGATTTATGTGACTTGCGATACTTTGAATCTGCTCAGAATGTGGTAATTTTGACTTATTTCAAACTTCATATAACTGCAGATAGCGCTCCGGAAACACGAAATATGATGTTTTTGTCGATAGATTCATACATATTATAAGGTCCTGAATAGGAATATGAACTTTTTGATTATGAAAATCTGCGCGGAAAAGCTTGATTTCGACTTATTCCAAAGTTTGTAAAACTGTAAATAGCACTCTAAAAACACGGAATATGATGTATTTGGTGCTAGATTCGGCCATATAACGCACTTTTGAAGCAAAATCTTGCTTCTGAGTAGATTTACAGAGTCAAAAATTTCCCAACGAGACTCAGGAAAAACGCTGATTACTAGAAGGAAACGCAAAATTTTGTGCATTTGAGGACGGATTCATGCGTATTATGTTGTATTGGATAGATTTATGTGATTTGCGATACTTTGAAACTGCTCAGAATGTGGTAATTTTGTCTTACTTCAAACTTCATATAACTGCAGATAGCGCTCTGAAAACACGAAATATGATGTTTTTGTCGATGGATTATTAGGTCTTGAATAGGAGTATGAACTTTTTGCTTCTGAAAATCTGCGCGGAAAAGCGTGATTTCGACCTATTCCGAAGTTTGTAAAATTGCGAATAGCACTCTGAAATCACGAAATATGATGTATTTGGTGCTAGATTCTGCCATATAACGCACTTTTGAAGCAAAGTCTCACTTCTGAGCAGATTTACAGAGTCAAAAATTTCTCAACGAGACTCAGAAAAAACGCGGATAACTCGCTGGAAACGCAAAATTTTGTACATTTGAGGACGGATTCATGCGTATTATGTTGTATTGAATAGATTTATGTGATTCGCGATACTTTGAGACTGCTCAGAATGTGGTAGTTTTGACTTATTTCAAACTTCATATAACTGCAGATAGCGCTCTGAAAACACGGAATATGATGTTTCTGTTGAAAGATTCATACATATTATCAGGTCCTGAATAGAAATATGAACTTTCTGATTGTGAAAATTTGCGCGGGAAAGCGTGATTTAGACTTATACCAAAGTTTGTAAAACTGCACATAGCACTCTAAAAACACCTAATATGATGTATTTGGTGCTAGATTCTGCCATATAACGCACTTTTGAAGCAAAATCTTGCTTCTGAGCGGATTTACAGAGTCAAAAATTTCTCAACGAGACTCAGAAAAAACGCTGATAACTCGCTGGAAACTCATAATTTCCTGCATTTGAGGACGGATTCATGTGTATTATGTTGTACTAAATATATTTATGTGATTTGCGATACTTTGAAACTGCTCAGAATGTGGTAATTTTGTGTTATTTCAAACTTCATATAACTGCAGATAGCGCTCTGAAAACACGAAATATGATGTTTATGTCGATAGATTCATACATATTATTAGGTCTTGAATAGGAGTATGAACTTTTTGCTTGTGAAAATCTGCGCGGAGAAGCGTGATTTCGACTTATTCCAAAGTTTGTAAAACTGAAAATAGCACTCTTGAAACACGAAATATGATGTATTTGGTGCTAGATTTTGCCATATAACGCATTTTTGAAGCAAAATCTTGCTTCTGAGCAGATTTACAGAGTCAAAAATTTCTCAACGAGACTCAGAAAAATGCTGATAACTCGCTGGAAACTCATAATTTTGTGCATTTGAGGACGGACTCATGTGTATTATATTGTATTGGATAGATTTATGTGATTTGCGATACTTTGAATTCGCTCAGAATGTGGTAATTTTGACTTATTTCAAACTTCATATAACTGCAGATAGCGCTCTGAAAACACGAAATATGATGTTTTTGTCGATAGATTCATACATATTATAAGGTCCTGAATAGGAATATGAACTTTTTGATTGTGAAAATCTGCGCGGAGAAGCGTGATTTCTACTTATCCCAAAGTTTGTGAAACTGCGAATAGCACTCTAAAAACACGGAATATGATGTTCTTGGAGCTAGATTCTGCCATATACCGCACTTTTGAAGCAAAATCTTGCTTCTGAGCAGATTTACAGAGTCAGAAATTTCTCAACGAGGCTCAGAAAAAACGCTGATAACTTGCTGGAAACGCAAAATTTTGTGCTTTTGAGCACGGATTCATGTGTATTATGTTGTATCGGATAGATTTATGTGATTTGCGATACTTTGAAACTGCTCAGAATGTGGTCATTTTGCCTTATTTCAAACTTCATATGACTGCAGATAGCGCTCTAAGAACACGAAATATGATGTTTTTGTCGATAGATTCATACATATTATGAGTTCCTGAATAGGAATATGAACTTTTTGATTGTGAAAATCTGCGCCGAAAAGCGTGATTTCGACCTATTCCAAAGTTTGTAAAACTGCAAATAGCACTCTGAAAACACGAAATATGTTGTATTTGGTGCTTGATTTTGCCATATAACGCACTTTTGAAGCAAAATCTTGCTTCTGAGCAGATTAACAGAGTCAAAAATTTCTCAACGAGACTCAGAAGAAACGCTGATAACTCGCTGGAAACGCAAAATTTTGTGCATTTGAGGACGGATTCATGCGTATTATGTTGTATTGGATAGATTTATGTGATCTGCGATACTTTGAAACTGCTCAGAATGTGGTAGTTTTGACTTATTTCAAACTTCATATAACTGCAGATAGCGCTCTTAGAACACGAAATATGATTTTATTGTCGATAGATTCATACATATTATGAGGTCCTGAATAGGAATATGAACATTTTGATTGTGAGAATCTGCGGGGAAAAGCGTGATTTCGACTTATTCCAAAGTTTGTTAAACTGCAAATAGCACTCTAAAAACACGAAATATGATGTATTTGGTGCTAGATTCTGCCATATAACGCACTTTTAAAGCAAAATCTTGCTTCTGAGCAGATCCACAGAGTCAAAAATTCCCCAACGAGACTCAGAAAAACGCTGATAACTTGCTGGAAACGCAAAATTCTGTGCATCTGAGGACGGATTCATGCGTATTATGTTGTATTGGATAGATTTATGTAATTTGCAATACTTTGAAATTGCTCAGAATGTGGTAATCCTGACTTATTCCAAACTTCATATAACTGCAGATAACGCTCTGAAAACACGAAATATGATGTTTTTGTCGATAGATTCATACCTATAGTCCATGAGATAGCGCATGAATTTTTTGTTGATTACCGCTCACTTGAAACTTTGTGAGTGGCTTCATGGTGATGAGTCCGACAACTTTTTCATTTGGCAAAATCCTAGACTTGGGGGCGTTTACCCGCGAGGGCTAATTAATTGAAAGAATATTACCGTAATACTGATCTTTACACTAATCGAAAGATTTTTGATAATAAAATGGAGGAAAAATATTTTCCGACATGAATATTGAGGCTACCGGTGAGTCTGACTTGTCATAAGTACCAACATACTTACTATTAGTACCAAAATACTTATGACTAATGCGGATTTTCGGATTTACCGGTAGCCTCAATATTCATGTCGGACAATATTTTTCCTTCATTATATTTTCAAAAAATCTTTCGATTAGTGTAAAGATCAGTATCACGGTGATATTCTTCCAATTAATTAGCCCTCGCAGGTAAACACCCCTAAATCTAGAATTTTGCAAATAAAAAAGTTGTCGGACTAATCACAATGAAGCCACTCACGGAGTTTCAAATGAGCGGTAATCAACAAAAAATTTGGGCGCTGCCTCACGGACTAATATTATGAGGTCCTGAATAGAAATATGAAATTTTTGATTGTGAAAATCTGCGCGGGAAAGCGTGATTTCGACTTATTCCAATGTTTGTAAAACTGCAAATAGCACTCTGAAAACACGAAATATGATGTATTTGGTGCTAGATTCTGCCACATAACGCACTTTTAAAGCAAAATCTTGCTTCTGAGCAAATTTACAGAGTCAAAAATTCCCCATCGAGACCCAGAAAAAATGCTGATAACTTGCTGGAAACGCAGAATTTTGTGCATCTTAGGACGGATTTATGCGTATTATATTGTATTGGATAGATTCATGTGATTTGCGATACTTTGAAACTGCTTAGAATGTGGTAATTTTGACTTATTTTAAACTCCACATAACTGCAGATAGCGCTCTGAAAACACGAAATATGATGTTTTTGTCGATAGATTCATACATATTATGAGGTCCTGAATAGGAATATGAACTTTTTGATTGTGAAAATCTGCGAGGAAAAGCGTGATTTCGACTTATTCCAAAGTTTGTAAAACTGCAAATAGCACTCTGAAAACACGAAATATGATGTATTTGGTGCTTGATTCTGCCATATAACGCACTTTTGAAGCAAAATCTTGCTTCTGAGCAGATTAACAGAGTAAAAAATTTCTCAACGAGACTCAGAAGAAACGCTGATAACTCGCTGGAAACGCAAAATTTTGTGCATTTGAGGACGGATTCATGCGTATTATGTTGTATTGGATAGATTTATGTGATCTGCGATACTTTGAAACTGCTCAGAATGTGGTAATTTTGACTTATTTCAAACTTCATATAACTGCAGATAGCGCTCTGAAAACACGAAATATGATGTTATTGTCGATAGATTCATACATATTATGAGGTCCTGAATAGGAATATGAACTTTTTGATTCTAAAAATCTGCGCGGAAAAGCGTGATTTCGACTTATTCCAAAGTTTGTAAAACTGCAAATAGCACTCTAGAAACACGACATATGATGTATTTGGTGCTAGATTCTGCCATATAACGCACTTTTGAAGCAAAATTTTGCTTCTGAGCAGATTTACAGAGTCAAGAATTTCTCGACGAGACTCAGAAAAAACGCTGATAACTCGCTGGAAACGCAAGATTTTGTGCGTTTGAGAACGGATTCATGCGTATTATGTTGTATTGGATAGATTTATGTGATTTGCGATACTTTGAAACTGCTCAGAATGTTTTAATTTTGACTTATTTCAAACTTCATATAACTGCAGATAGCGCTCTGAAAACACGAAATATGATGTTTTTGTCGATAGATTCATACATATTATAAGGTCCTGAATAGGAATATGAACTTTTTGATTATGAAAATCTGCGCGGAAAAGCTTGATTTCGACTTATTCCAAAGTTTGTAAAACTGTAAATAGCACTCTAAAAACACGGAATATGATGTATTTGGTGCTAGATTCTGCCATATAACGCACTTTTGAAGCAAAGTCTCACTTCTGAACAGATTTACAGAGTCAAAAATTTCTCAACGAGACTCAGAAAAAACGCTGATAACTCGCTGGAAACTCATAATTTCCTGCATTTGAGGACGGATTCATGTGTATTATGTTGTACTAAATAGATTTATGTGATTTGCGATACTTTCAAACTGCTCAGAATGTGGTAATTTTGAGTTATTTCAAACTTCATATAACTGCAGATAGCGCTCTGAAAACACGAAATATGATGTTTTTGTCGATAGATTCATACATATTATTAGGTCTTGAATAGGAGTATGAACTTTTTGCTTGTGAAAATCTGCGCGGAGAAGCGTGATTTCGACTTATTCCAAAGTTTGTAAAACTGAAAATAGCACTCTTCAAACACGAAATATGATGTATTTGGTGCTAGATTTTGCCATATAACGCATTTTTGAAGCAAAATCTTGCTTCTGAGCAGATTTACAGAGTCAAAAATTTCTCAACGAGACTCAGAAAAAACGCTGATAACTTGCTGGAAACTCATAATTTTGTGCATTTGAGGACGGACTCATGTGTATTATATTGAATTGGATAGATTTATGTGATTTGCGATACTTTGAATTCGCTCAGAATGTGGTAATTTTGACTTATTTCAAACTTCATATAACTGCAGATAGCGCTCTGAAAACACGAAATATGATGTTTTTGTCGATAGATTCATACATATTATAAGGTCCTGAATAGGAATATGAACTTTTTGATTGTGAAAATCTGCGCGGAGAAGCGTGATTTCTACTTATTCCAAAGTTTGTGAAACGGCGAATAGCACTCTAAAAACACGGAATATGATGTTCTTGGAGCTAGATTCTGCCATATACCGCACTTTTGAAGCAAAATCTTGCTTCTGAGCAGATTTACAGAGTCAGAAATTTCTCAACGAGGCTCAGAAAAAACGCTGATAACTTGCTGGAAACGCAAAATTTTGTGCATTTGAGCACGGATTTATGCGTATTATGTTGTATTGGATAGATTCATGTGATTTGCGATACTTTGAAACTGCTTAGAATGTGGTAATTTTGACTTATTTTAAACTCCACATAACTGCAGATAGCGCTCTGGAAACACGAAATATGATGTTTTTGTCGATAGATTCATACATATTATGAAGTCCTGAATAGGAATATGAACTTTTTGATTGTGAAAATCTGCGAGGAAAAGCGTGATTTCGACTTATTCCAAAGTTTGTAAAACTGCAAATAGCACTCTGAAAACACGAAATATGATGTATTTGGTGCTTGATTCTGCCATATAACGCACTTTTGAAGCAAAATCTTGCTTCTGAGCAGATTAACAGAGTAAAAAATTTCTCAACAAGACTCAGAAGAAACGCTGATAACTCGCTGGAAACGCAAAATTTTGTGCATTTGAGGACGGATTCATGCGTATTATGTTGTATTGGATAGATTTATGTGATCTGCGATACTTTGAGACTGCTCAGAATGTGGTAATTTTGACTTATTTCAAACTTCATATAACTGCAGATAGCGCTCTGAAAACACGAAATATGATGTTATTGTCGATAGATTCATACATATTATGAGGTCCTGAATAGGAATATGAACTTTTTGATTGTGAGAATCTGCGGGGGAAAAGCGTGATTTCGACTTATTCCAAAGTTTGTTAAACTGCAAATAGCACTCTAAAAACACGAAATATGATGTATTTGGTGCTAGATTCTGCCATATAACGCACTTTTAAAGCAAAATCTTGCTTCTGAGCAGATTCACAGAGTCAAAAATTTCCCAACGAGACTCAGAAAAAACCCTGATAACTCGCTGGAAACGCAAAATTCTGTGCATCTGAGGACGGATTTATGCGTATTATGTTGTATTGGTTAGATTTATGTAATTTGCAATACTTTGAAATTGCTCAGAATGTGGTAATCCTGACTTATTCCAAACTTCATATAACTGCAGATAACGCTCTGAAAACACGAAATATGATGTTTTTGTCGATAGATTCATACATATAGTCCATGAGATAGCGCATGAATTTTTTGTTGATCACCGCTCACTTGAAACTTTGTGAGTGGCTTCATGGTGATGAGTCCGACAACTTTTTCATTTGGCAAAATCCTAGACTTGGGGGCGTTTACCCGCGAGGGCTAATTAATTGAAAGAATATTACCGTAATACTGATCTTTACACTAATCGAAAGATTTTTGATAATAAAATGAAGGAAAAATATTTTCCGACATGAATATTGAGGCTACCGGTGAGTCCGACTTGTCATAAGTACCAACATACTTACCATTAGTACCAAAATACTTATGACTAATGCGGCTTTTCGGTTTCACCGGTAGCCTCAATATTCATGTCGGACAATATTTTTCCTTCATTATATTTTCAAAAAATCTTTCGATTAGTGTGAAGATCAGTATAACGGTGATATTCTTCCAATTAATAAGCCCTCGCAGGTAAACACCCCTGAATCTAGAATTTTGCAAAATGAAAAAGTTGTCGGACTAATCACAATGTAGCCACTCACGGAGTTTCAAATGAGCGGTAATCAACAAAAAATTTGGGCGCTGCCTCACGGACTAATATTATGAGGTCCTGAATAGAAATATGAACTTTTTGATTGTGAAAATCTGCGCGGGAAAGCGTGATTTCGACTTATTCCAAAGTTTGTAAAACTGCAAATAGCACTCTGAAAACACGAAATATGATGTATTTGGTGCTAGATTCTGCCACATAACGCACTTTTAAAGCAAAATCCTGCTTCTGAGCAGATTTACAGAGTCAAAAATTCCCCATCGAGACCCAGAAAAAATGCTGATAACTCGCTGGAAACGCAAAATTTTGTGCATTTCAGGACGGATTTATGCGTATTATGTTGTATTGGATAGATTCATGTGATTTGCGATACTTTGAAACTGCTTAGAATGTGGTAATTTTGACTTATTTCAAACTCCACATAACTGCAGATAGCGCTCTGAAAACACGAAATATGATGTTTTTGTCGATAGATTCATACATATTATGAGGTCCTGAATAGGAATATGAACTTTTTGATTGTGAAAATCTGCGAGGAAAAGCGTGATTTCGACTTATTCCAAAGTTTGTAAAACTGCAAATTAGCACTCTGAAAACACGAAATATGATGTATTTGGTGCTTGATTCTGCCATATAACGCACTTTTGAAGCAGAATCTTACTTCTGAGCAGATTAACAGAGTAAAAAATTTCTCAATGAGACTCAGAAGAAACGCTGATAACTCGCTGGAAACGCAAAATTTTGTGCATTTGAGGACGGATTCATGCGTATTATGTTGTATTGGATAGATTTATGTGATCTGCGATACTTTGAAACTGCTCAGAATGTGGTAATTTTGACTTATTTCAAACTTCATATAACTGCAGATAGCGCTCTGAAAACACGAAATATGATGTTATTGTCGATAGATTCATACATATTATGAGGTCTTGAATAGGAATATGAACTTTCTGATTGTGAGAATCTGCGGGGAAAAGCGTGATTTCGACTTATTCCAAAGTTTGTTAAACTGCAAATAGCACTCTAAAAACACGAAATATGATGTATTTGGTGCTAGATTCTGCCATATAACGCACTTTTAAAGCAAAATCTTGCTTCTGAGCAGATTCACAGAGTCAAAAATTTCCCAACGAGACTCAGAAAAAACGCTGATAACTCGCTGAAAACGCAAAATTCTGTGCATCTGAGGACGGATTCATGCGTATTATGTTGTATTGGATAGATTTATGTAATTTGCAATACTTTGAAATTGCTCAGAATGTGGTAATCCTGACTTATTCCAAGCTTCATATAACTGCAGATAACGCTCTGAAAACACGAAATATGATGTTTTTGTCGATAGATTCATACATATAGTCCATGAGATAGCGCATGAATTTTTTGTTGATTACCGCTCACTTGAAACTTTGTGAGTGGCTTCATGGTGATGAGTCCGACAACTTTTTCATTTGGCAAAATCCTAGACTTGGGGGCGTTTACCCGCGAGGGCTAATTAATTGAAAGAATATTACCGTAATACTGATCTTTACACTAATCGAAAGATTTTTGATAATAAAATGAAGGAAAAATATTTTCCGACATGAATATTGAGGCTACCGGTGAGTCCGACTTGTCATAAGTATCAACATACTTACCATTAGTACCAAAATACTTATGACTAATGCGGCTTTTCGGATTCACCGGTAGCCTCAATATTCATGTCGGACAATATTTTTCCTTCATTATATTTTCAAAAAATCTTTCGATTAGTGTAAAGATCAGTATCACGATGATATTCTTCCAATTAATTAGCCCTCGCAGGTAAACACCCCTAAATCTAGAATTTTGCAAAATGAAAAAGTTGTCGGACTAATCACAATGAAGCCACTCACGAAGTTTCAAATGAGCGGTGATCAACAAAAAATTTAGGCGCTGCCTCACGGACTAATATTATGAGGTCCTGAATAGAAATATGAACTTTTTGATTGTGAAAATCTGCGCGGAAAAGCATGATTTCGACTTATTCCAAAGTTTGTAAAACTGCAAATAGCACTCTGAAAACACGAAATATGATGTATTTGGTGCTAGATTCTGCCATATAACGCACTTTTAAAGCAAAATCTTGCTTCTGAGCAGATTTACAGAGTCAAAAATTCCCCATCGAGACTCAGAAAAAATGCTGATAACTCGCTGGAAACGCAAAATTTTGTGCATTTTAGGTCGGATTTATGCGTATTATGTTGTATTGGATAGATTCATGTGATTTGCGATACTTTGAAACTGCTTAGAATGTGGTAATTTTGACCTATTTTAAACTCCACATAACTGCAGATAGCGCTCTGAAAACACGAAATATGATGTTTTTGTCGATAGATTCATACATATTATGAGGTCCTGAATAGGAATATGAACTTTTTGATTGTGAAAATCGGCGAGGAAAAGCGTGATTTCGACTTATTCCAAAGTTTGTAAAACTGCAAATAGCACTCTGAAACACACAAAATATGATGTATTTGGTGCTAGATTCTGCCATATAACGCTTTTTTGAAGCAAAATCTTGCTTCTGAGCAGATTTACAGAGTCAAAAATTTCTCAACGAGACTCAGAAAAAACGCTGATAACTCGCTGGAAACGCAAAATTTTGTGCATTTGAGGACGGATTCATGCGTATTATGTTGTATTGGATAGATTTATGTGATTTACGTTACTTTGAAACTGCTCAGAATGTGGTAATTTTGGCTTATTTCAAACTCCATATAACTGCAGATAGCGCTCTGAAAACACGAAATATGATGTTTTTGTCGATAGATTCATACATATTATGAGGTCCTGAATGGAAATATGAACTATTTGATTGTGAAAATCTGCGCGGAAAAGCGTGATGTCGACTTATTCTATAGTATGTAGAACTCTAAATAGCACTCTAAAAACACTAAATATGATGTATTCGGTGCTAGATTCTTCCATATAACGGCACTTTTGAATCAAAATCTTGCTTCTGAGCAGATTTACAGGGTCAAAAATTTCTCAAAGAGACTCAGGAAAAACGCTGATAACTCGCTGTATAGGCAAAATTTTGGGCATTTGAGGACGGATTCATGCGTATTATGTTGTATTGGACAGATTTATGTGATTTGCGATACTTTGAAACTGTTCAGAATGCGGTAATTTTGACTTATTTCAAACTTCATATAACTGCAGATAGCGCTCTGAAAACACAAAATATGATGTTTTTGTCGATAGATTCATACATATTATGAGGTCCTGATTAGGAATATGAACTTTTTGATTGTGAAAATCTGCGCGAAAAGCGTGATTTCAACTTATTCCAAAGTTTGTAAAACTGCAAATAGCACTCTAAAAATACGAAATATGATGTTTTTGGTGCTAGATTCTGCCATATAACGCACTTTTGAAGCAAAATCTTGTTTCTGAGCAGATTTACAGAGTCAAAAATTTCTCAACGAGACTCAGAAAAAACGCTGATAACTCGCTGGAAACGCAAAATTCTGTGCATTTGAGGACGGATTCATGCGAATTATGTTGTATAGGATAGATTTTTGTGATTTGCGATACAATAAAACTGCTCAGAATGTGGTAATTTTGACTTATTTCAAACTTCATATAACTGCAGATAGCGCTCTATAAACACGAAATATGATGTTTTTGTCGATAGACTCGTACATATTATGAGGTCCTGAATAGGAATATGATCTTTTTGATTGTGAAGATATGCGCGGAAAAGCGTGATTTCGACTTATTCCCAAAGTTTGTAAAACTGCAAATAGCACTCTAAAAACACGGAATATGATGTATTTGGTGCTAGATTCTGCCATATAACGCACTTTTGTTAAGCTAAATCATGCTTCTGAGGAGATTGACAGACTCAAAAATTTCTCAACAAGACTCAGAAAAAACGCTGATAACTCGCTGAAAACGCAAAATTTTGTGCATTCAAGGACGGATTCATGCGTATTATGTTGTATTGGATAGATTTATGTGATTTGCGATACTTTGAAACTGCTCAGAATGTTGTAATTTTGACTTATTTCAAACTTCATATAACTGCAGATAGCGCTCTGAAAACACGAAATATGATGTTTTTGTCGATAGATTCATACATATTATGAGGTCCTGAATAGGAATATGAACTTTTTGATTGTGAGAATCTGCGGGGAAAAGCGTGATTTCGACTTATTCCAAAGTTTGTTGAACTTCAGATAGCACTCTAATAACCTGAAATATGATGTATTTGGTCCTAGATTCTGCCATATAATGCACTTTTGAAGCAAAATCTTGCTTCTGAGCAGATTTGCAGAGTCAGAAATTTCTCAACGAGACTCAGAAAAAACGCTGATAACTCGCTGGAAACGGAAGATTTTGTGCATTTGAGGACGGATTCATGCGTATTATGTTGTATTGGATAGATTTATGTGATTTGCGATACTTTGAAACTGCTCAGAATGTGGTAATTTTGACTTATTCCAAACTTTATATAACTGCTGACAGCGCTCTGAAAACACGGAGTATGATGTTTTTGTCGATAGATTCATACATATTATGAGATCCTGAATAGGAATATGAACTTTTCGATTGTGGAAATCTGCGCGGAAAAGCGTGATTTTGACTTATTCCAAAGTTTGTAAAACTGCAAACAGCATTCTAAAAACCCGGAATATGATGTATTTGGTGCTAGATTCTGCCATATAACGCACTTTTGAAGCAAAATCCTACTTCTGAGCAGATTTACAGAGTCAAAAATTTCTCAACGAGACTCAGAAAAGACGCTGATAACTCGCTGGAAACGCAAAATTTTTTGCATTTGAGGACAGATTCATGCGTATTATGTTGTATTGGATAGATTTATGTGATTTGCGATACTTTGAAACCGCTGAGAATGTGGTAATTTTGACTTATTTCAAACATCATATAACTGCAGATAGCGCTCTGAAAACAAGAGATATGATGTTTTTGTTGATGAATTCATACATATTATGAGTTCCTGAATAGGAATATGAACTTTTCGATTGTGAGAATCTGCGCGGGGAAGCGTGATTTTGACTTATTCCAAAACTTGTAAAACTGCAAATAGCACTCTGAAAACACGATACATGATGTATTTGGTGCTAGATGCTGCCATATAACGCACTTTTGAATCAAAATCTTGCTTCCGAGCAGATTTACAGAGTCAAAAATTTCTCAACGATACTCAGGAAAAACGCTGATAACTCCCTGGAAACGCAAAATTTTGTGCATTTGAGGACGGATTCATGCGTATTATGTTGTATTGGATAGATTTATGTGATTTGCGATACTTTGAAACTGCTTAGAATGTGGTAATTTTGACTTATTTCAAACTCCATATAACTGCAGATAGCGCTCTGAAAACACGAAATATGATGTTTTTATCGATAGACTCATACATATTATAAGGTCCCGAATGGGAATATGAACTTTTTGATTGTGGAAATCTACGCGGAAAAGCGTGATTAAAGCGTGATTCAGACTTATTCCAAAGTTTGTAAATACTGCAAATAGCACTCTAAAAACACGGAATATGATGTATTTGGTGCTAGATTCTGCCATATAACGCACTTTTGTCGAGCAAAATCTTGCTTCTGAGCAGATTGACAGACTCAAAAATTTCTCAACGAGACTCAGAAAAAACGCTGATAACTCGCTGGAAACGCAAAATTTTGTGCATTTGAGGACGGATTCATGTGTATCATGTTGTATAGGATAGATTTATGTGATTTGCGATACTTTGAAACTGCTCTGAATGTGGTAAATTTTGACTTGTTTCAAACTTCATATAACTGCAGATGGCGCTCTGAAAACACGGAATATGATGTTTTTGTCGATAGATTCATACATATTATAAGGTCCCGAATAAGAATATGAACTTTTTTGATTGTGAAAATTTGCGCGGAGAAGCGTGATTTCGACTTATTCCAGTGTTTGTAAAACTGCAAATAGCACTCTAAAAACACGAAATATGATGTATTTGGTGCTAGATTCTGCATATAATGGACTTTTGAAGCAAAATTTTGCTTCTGAGCAGATTTACAGAGTCAAAAATTTCTCAACGAGACTCAGAAAAAAACGCTGATAACTCGCTGGAAACGCAAAATTTTGTGCATTTGAGAACGGATTCATGCGTATTATGTTGTATTGGATAGATTTATGTGATTTGCGATACTTTGAAACTGCTCAGAATGTGGTAACTTTGACTTAATTCAAACTTCATATTACTGCAGATAGCGCTCTGAAAACACGTAGTATGATGTTTTTTGTCGATAAATTCATACATATTATAAGGTCCTGAATAGAAATATGAACTTTTTGATTGTGAAAATCTGCGCAGAAAAGCGTGATTTCGACTTATTCCAAAGTTTGTAAAATTGCAAATAGCACTCTTAAAACACGAAATATGATGTATTTGGTGCTAGATTCCGCCATATAACGAACTTTTGAAGCAAAATCTTGCTCTTGAGCAGATTTACAGAGTCAAAAATTTCTCAACGAGACTCAAAAAAAATTATGATAACTCGCTGGAAACGCAAAATTTTGTGCATTCGGGAACGAATTCATGCGTATTATGTTGTATTGGATAGATTTATGTAATTTGCGATACTTTGAATCTAATCAGAATGTGGTAATTTTGACTTATTTCAAACTTCATATAACTGCAGATACCGCTCTGAAAACACGGGATATGATGTTTTTGTTGATAGATTCATACATAATATAGAGTCCTGAATAGGAATATGAACTTTTTGATTGTGAAAATCTGCGCGGAAAAAGCGTGATTTTGACTTATTCCAAAGTCTGTAAAACTGTAAATAGCACTCTAAAAACACGGAATATGATGTATTCAATGCTAGATTTGGTCATATAACACATTTTTGAAGCAAAATCTTGCTTCTGAGCAGATATACAGAGTCAAAAATTTCTCAACGAGACTCAGGAAAACGCTGATAACTCGCTGGAAACGCAAAATTTTGTGCATTCGAGGACGGATTCATTTGTATTATGTTGTATTGGATAGATTTATGTGATTTGCGATACTTTAAAACGGCTCAGAATGAGGTAACTTTGACTTATTTCAAACTTCATATAACGGCAGATAGCGCTCTGAAAACACGGAATATGATGTTTTTGTCGATAGATTCATACATATTATGAGGTCCTGAATGAGAATATGATCTTTCTGAATGTGAAAATCTGCGCGGAAAAGCGTGATTTCGACTTATTCCAAAGTTTGTAAAACTACAAATAGCACTCTAAAATCACGAAATATGATGTATTTGGTGCTAGATTCTGTCATATAACGCACTTTTGAAGCAAAAACTTGCTTCTGAGCAGATTTACAGAGTCAAAAATTTCTCAACGAGACTCAGAAAAAAGGCTGATTACTCGCTGGAAACTCATACTTTTGTGTATTTAAGGACGGATTCATGTGTATTATGTTATATTGGATAGATTTATGTGATTAGCGATACTTTGAAACTGCTCAGAATGTGGTAATTTTGACTTATTTCAAACTCCATATAACTGCAGATAGCGCTCTGGAAACACGAAATATGATGTTTTTGTCGATAGATTCATACATTTTATGAGGTCCTGAATAGGAATATGAACTTCTTGATTGTGAAAATCTGCGTGGAAAAGTGTGATTTCGACTTATTCCAAAGTTTGTATAACTGCAAATAGCACTCTAAAAATACGAAATATGATGTATTTGGTGCTAGATTCTGCCATATAACGCACTTTTGAAGCAAAATCTTGCTTCTGAGCAGATTTACAGAGTCAAAAATTTCTCAACGAGACTCAGAAAAAACGCTGATAACTCGCTGGAAACGCAAAATTTTGTGCATCTTAGGACGGATTCATGCGTATTATGTTGAATTGGATAGATTTATGTGATTTGCGATACTTTGAAATTGCTTAGAATGTGGTAATTTTGACTTATTTCAAACTTCATATAACTGCAGATAGCGCATTGAAAACACGAAATATGATGTTTTTGTCGATTGATTCATACATATTATGAGGTCCTGAATAGAAATACGAACTTCTTGATTGTGAGAATCTGCGCGGGAAAGCGTGATTTCAACTTAAACCAAAGTTTGTGAAACTGCAAATAGCACTCTAAAAACACGAAATATGATGTATTTGGTGCTAGATTCTGCCATATAACGCACTTTTGAAGCAGAATCTTGCTTCTGAGCGGATTTACAGAGTCAAAAATTTCTCAACGAGACTCAAAAACAACGCTGATAACAAGCTGGATACGCAGAATTAAGTGCATTTGAGGACGAATTCATGCGTATTATGTTGTATTGGATAGATTTATGTGATTTGCGATACTTTGAAACTGCTCAGAATGTGGTAATTTTGACTTATTTCAAACTTCATATAACTGCAGATAGCGCTCTGAAAACACGAAATATGATAATTTTGTCGATAGATTAATACATATTATGAGGTCTCGAGTTGGAATATGAACTTTTTGATTGTGAGAATCTGCGCGGAAAAGCGTGATTTTGACTTATTCCAAAGTTTGTAAAACTGCAAATAGCACTCTGAAAACACGATACATGATGTATTTGGTGCTAGATTTTGCCATATAACGCACTTTTGAATCAAAATCTTGCTTCTGAGCAGATTTACAGAGTCAAAAATTTTTCGGGCGAGACTCAGGAAAAACGCTGATAACCCCCTGGAAACGCAAAATTTTGTGCATTTGAGGACGGATTCATGCGTATTATGTTGAATTGAATAGATTTATGTGATTTGCGATACTTTGGAACTGCTTAGAATGTGGTAATTTCGACTTATTTCAAACTCCATATAACTGCAGATACGCGCTCTGAAAACACGAAATATGATGTTTTTGTCGATAGATTAATACATATTATGAGGTCCTGAATAGGAATATGAACTTTTTTGATTGTGAGAATCTGCGCGGAAAAAAGCGTGATTTCGACTTATTCCAAAGTTTGTAAAACTGCAAATAGCACTCTAAAAACACGATACATGATGTATTTGGTGCTAGATTCTGCCATATAACGCACTTTTGAAGCAAAATCTTGCATCTGAGCAGATTTACGGAGTCAAAAATGTCTCAACGAGACTCAGGAAAAACGCTGATAACTCCCTGGAAACGCAAACTTCTGTGCATTTGAGGACGGACTCATGCGTATTATGTTGGTATTGGATAAAATTTATGTAATTTGCGATACTTTGAAACTGCTCAGAATGTGGTAATTTTGACTTAGTTTAAACATCATATAACTGCAGATAGCGCTTTGAAAACACGAAATATGATGTTTTTGTCGATAGATTAATACATATTATGAGGTCCTGAATAGGAATATGAACTTTTTGATAGTGAGAATCTGCGCGGAAAAGCGTGATTTTGACTTATTCCAATGTTTGTAAAACTGCAAATAGCACTCTGAAAACACAATACATGATGTATTTAGTGCTAGATTCTGCCATATAACGCACTTTTGAATCAAAATCTTGCTTCTGAGCAGATTTACAGAGTCAAAAATTTCTCAACGAGACTCAGGAAAAACGCTGATAACCCTCTGGAAACGCAAAAATTTTGTGCTTTTGAGGACGGATTCATGCGTATTATGTTGTACTGGATAGATTTATGTGATCTGCGATACTTTGGAGCTGCTTAGAATGTGGTAATTTTGACTTATTTCAAACTCCATATAACTGCAGATAGCGCTCTGAAAACACGAAATATGATGTTTTTATCGATAGATTCATACATATTATGAGGTCCTGAATAGGAATATGAACTTTTTGATTGTGAAAATCTACGCGGAAAAGCGTGGTTTAGACTTATTCCAAAGTTTGTGAATACTGCAAATAGCACTCTAAAAACAAGGAATATGATGTATTTGGTGCTAGATTCTGCCATATAACGCACTTTTGTCAAGCAAAATCTTGCTTCTGAGCAGATTGACCGACTCAAAAATTTCTCAACGAGACTCAGAAAAAAACGCTGATAACTCGCTGGAAACGCAAAATTTTGAACATTTGAGGACGGATTCATGCGTATTATGTTGTATTGGATAGATTTATGTGATTTGCGATACTTTGAAACTGCTCTGAATGTGGTAATTTTGACTTATTTCAAACTTCATATAACTGCAGATGGCGCTCTGAAAACACGGAATATGATGTTTTTGTCGATAGATTCATACATATTGTAGGGTCCCGAAAAGAATATGAACTTTTTGATTGTGAATATCTGCGCGGAGAAGCGTGATTTTGACTTATTCCAATGTTCGTAAAACTGCAAATAGCACTTTAAAATCACGAAATATGATGTATTTAGTGCTAGATTCTGCCATATAACGCACTTTTGAAGCAAAATCTTGCTTCTGAGCAGATTTACAGAGTCAAAAATTTCTCAACGAGACTCAAAAACAACGCTGATAACTAGCTGGAAACGCAGAATTAAGTGCATTTAGGGACGGATTCATGCGTATTATGTTGTATTGGATAGATTTATGTGATTTGCGATACTCTGAAACTGCTCAGAATGTGGTAATTTTGACTTATTCAAACTTCATATAACTGCAGATAGCGCTTTGAAAAACACGAGATATGATGTTTTCGTCGATAGATTCATACATATCAGAAAGTCCTTAATAGGAATATGAACTTTTTGATTGTGGAAATGTGCGCGGAAAAGCGTGATTTCGACTTATTCCAAAGTTTGTAAAACGGAAAATAGCACTCTAAAAACACGAAATATGATGTATTTGATGCTAGATTCTGCCATATAACGCAGTTTTGAAGCAAAATCTTGCTTCTGAGCAAATTTACAGATTAAAAAATTTCCCAACGAGACTCAGAAAAAGCACTTATCACTCGCTGGAAACGGAAAATTTTGTGCATTTGGGGACGGATTCATGCGGATTATGTTGTATTGGATAGATTCATGTGATTTGCGATACTTTGAAACTGCTCAGAATGTGGTGATTTCGACTTATTTCAAACTTCATATAACTGCAGATAGCGCTCTGAAAACACGAGATACGATTGTTTTTGTCGATAGATTCGTACATATTATGAGGTCCTGAATAGAAATATGATCTTTTTGATTGTGAAGATCTGCGCGGAAAAGCGTGATTCCGACTTATTCCAAAGTTTGTGAATACTGCAAATGGCACTCTAGAAACACGGAATATGATGTATTTAGTGCTAGATTCTGCCATATAACGCACTTTGGTGAAGCAAAATCTTGCTTCTGAGCAGATTGACAGACTCAAAAATTTCTCAACGAGACTCAGAAAAAACGCTAATAACTCGCTGGTAAACGCAAAATTTAGTGCATTCGAGGACGGATTCATGCGTATTATGTTGTATTGGATAGATTTATGTGATTTGCGATACTTTGAATCTGCTCAGAATGTGGTAAATTTGACTTATTTCAAACTTCATATAACTGCAGATAGCGCTCTGAAAACACGGAATATGATGTTTTTGTCGATAGATTTGAACATATTTCAAGGTCCTGAATAGGAATATGAACTTTTTGATTGTGAAAATCTGCGCGGAGAAGCGTGATTCAGACTTATTCCAAAGTTTGTAAATACTGCAAATAGCATTCTAAAATCACGATATATGATGTATTTGGTGCTAGATTCTGCTATATAACTCACTTTTGAAGCAAAATCTTGCTTCTGAGCAGATTTACAGAGTCAAAAATTTCTCAACGAGACTCAGAAAAAACGCTGATAACTCGCTGGAAACGCAGAATTTTGTGCATTTGAGGACGGATTCATGCGTATAATGTTGTATTGGATAGATTTATGTGATTTGCGATTCTTTGAAACTGCTCAGAATGTGGTAATTTTGACTAATTTAAAACTTCATATAACTGCAGATAGCGCTCTGAAAACACGGAATATGATGTTTTCGTCGATAGATTCATACATATTAAGAGGTCCCGAATAGGAATATGAACTTTTTAATTATGTGAAAATTAGCGCGGGAAAGCGTGATTTCGACTTATTCCAGAGTTTGTGAAACTGCAAATAGCACTCTAAAAACACGAAATATGATGCTGCCGTATAACGCATTTTTGAAGCAAAATCTTGCTTCTGAGCAGATTTACAGAGTCAAAAATTCCTCATCGAGACTCAGAAAAAACGCTGATTACTTGCTGGAAACGCAAAACTTTGTGCATTTAAGAACGGATTCATGCGTATTATGTTGTATTGAATAGATTTATGTGATTTGCGATACTTTGAAACTGCTTAGAATGTGATAATTTTGACTTATTTCAAACTCCATATAACTGCAGATAGCGCTCTGGATTCACGAAATATGATGTTTTTGTCGATAGATTCATACATACTATGAAGTCCTGAATAGGAACATAAACTTTTTGATTGTAAAAATCTGCGCTGAAAAGCGTGTTTCCGACTTATTCAAAAGTTTGTTAAACTGCAAAAAGCACTCTAGAAGCACAGAATATGATGTATTTGTTGCTAGATTCTGCCATATAACGCACTTTTGAAGCAAAATCCTACTTCTTAGCAGATTTACAGAGTCAAAAATTTCTCAACGAGACTCAGTAAAAAACGCTGATTACTCGCTTCAAACGCAAAATCTTGTGCATTTGGGGACGGATTCATGCGTATTATGTTGTATTGGATAGATTTATGTGATTTGCGATACTTTGGAACTGCTCAGAATGTGGTAATTTTTACTTATTTCTAACTTCATTTAACGGCAGATAGCGCTCTGAGAACACGAAATATGATGTTTTTGTCGATAGATTCATACATATTATGAGGTCCTGAATAGGAATATGATCTTTTTGATTGTGAAAAATCGCGCGGCAAAGCGTGATTCCGACTTATTCCAGAGTTTGTAGAACTGCAAATAGCACTCTGAAAACACGAAATATGATGTATTTGGTGCTAGATTCTGCCATATAACGCACTTTTGGAGCAAGATCTTGCTTCTTAGTAGATTTACAGAGTCAAAAATTTCTCATCGAGACTCAGAAAAAACGCTGATAACTCGCTGGAAACGCAGAATTTTGTGCATTTGAGGACGGATTCATGCGTATAATGTTGTATTGGATAGATTTATGTGATTTGCGATACTTTAAAACTGCTCAGAATGTGGTAATTTTGACTTATTTCAAACTCCATATAACTGCAGATAGCGCTCTGAAAACACGAAATATGATGTTTTTGTTGATAGATTCATACATATTATGAGGTCCTGAATAGGAATATGAATTTTTGATTGTGAAAATCTGCGCGGAAAAGCGTGATTTTGACTTATTCAGAAGTTTGTAAAACTGCAAATAACACTCTGAAAACACGGAATATGATGTATTTGGTGCTAGATTCTGCCATATAACGCACTTTTGAAGCAAAATCTTGCTTCTGAGCTGATTAACAGAGTCAAAAATTTCTCAACGAGACTCAGAAAAAACACTGAAAACTCGCTAAAAACGCAAAATTTTGTGCATTTGAGGACGGATTCATGCGTATCATGTTGTATTGGATAGATTTATGTGATTTGCGATACTTTGAATCTGCTCAGAATGTGGTAATTTTGACTTATTCCAAACTTCATATAACTGCAGATAGCGCTCTGAAAACACAATATATAATGTATTTGGTGCTAGATTCTGCCATATAACGCACTTTTGAAGCAAGATCTTGCCTCTGAGCAGATTTACAGAGTCAAAAATTCCTCATCGAGACTCAGGAAAAAACGCTGATAACTCGCTGGAAACGCTGAATTTTGTGCATTTGAGGACGGATTCATGCGTATAATGTTGTATTGGATAGATTTATGTGATTTGCGATACTTTAACCCTTCAGCCGTGTGGTGGGGTATGTCATACCCCATATATGCTACTCATGTTCGTCTCATCATTATTTGGTGGATTACTGTCTCAAAGAGGTCAGTAGCTGTCTTTCTTGCGTTACATAATATTTTAGTGGTAGGTTCGTCATTATATCTTCTGCTGTTATCGAGTTATAGCGTTTCAAAGTTGTTCGGGGTATCTCATACCCCACCACACAGTTAGTGTAACAAATTAATGTGGTATAAGTTTAGATCATAGTTGAGCAAATATACCTCTAGGAAGACCGTCTAATCGTTTGAGTACTTTGAAAAGGTGTAACATTTGTACTAGAACGAAAGATCGTAAGATATTTTGGCCCGTAGTCAGGACGAAGTCTTAAACCCGGTTTTACGTCTGGCTTATGCATAACCATGACAACATGTCAAAACAGTGTTACGTCGTCATGGTTATATATAAGATAGACTCAGGCCTGGGTTTGAAACCGCGTTCTGACTACGAGCCTTTATGTTTGCAACAAATGTAATGAGGCTATTTGTTTAAAACATGCCATTTTTTCATGCTCAAATTGATGTAGGATTGAGAGTTCATAACTTTTTTGTGTTACAATATTTTTGTATCAGAATTTCTCTATTCTTCTATCGATAGTTAAGTATTAATTTCATACAGGATAAGTTAGTTTCCATCTTACATTCAAGTTGTAAGATGAGGATGAATGGAATATATTTTTTGAAAACGGTCAATTATAGACATTGACAATTTTCTTTACCATTTATTGTTTCTACTCCTCAAGAAGATTATATATGTTTTGTTGTGTTCAATATAGACCAAGTGAGGAGAATCATCAGAAAAATCAAGTATAAAACTGTAAATTTGTATATTTATCTTGTTATTATTGCTGGGGTATGTCATACCCCACCACACAGTTCTTGCAACTTTTTTCCACCACACGGCTGAAGGGTTAAAACTGCTCAGAATGTGGTAATTTCGACTTATTTCAAGCTCCATATAACTGCAGATAGCGCTCTGAAAACACGAAATATGATGTTCTTGATGATAGATTCATACATATTATGAGGTCCTGAATAGAAATATGAACTTTTTGATTGTGAAAATCTGCGCGGAAAAGCGTGATTTCGACCTATTCAAAAGTTTGTAAAACTGCAAATAACACTCTAAAAACACGAAATATGATGTATTTGGTGCTAGATTCTGCCATATAACGCACTTTAGAAGCAAAATCTTACTTCTGAGCAGATTTACAGAGTCAAAAATTTCTCAACGAGACTCAGAAAAATCGCTGATAACTCGCTGGAAACGCAAAATTTTGTGCATTTGAGGACGGATTCATGCGTATTATGTTGTATTGGATAGATTCATGTGATTTGCGATACTTCGGAACTGCTCAGAATGTGGTAATTTTGACTTCTTTCAAACTTCATATAACTGCAGATAGCGCTCTGAGAACACGAAATATGATGTTTTTGTCGATAGATTCATACATATTATGAGGTCCTTGATAGGAATATGAACTTTTTGATTGTGAAAATTAGCGCGGAAAAGCGTGATTTCGACTTATTCCAGAGTTTGTGAAACTGCAAATAGCACTCTAAAAACACGAAATATGATTCTGCCATATAACGCACTTTTGAAGCAAAATCTTGCTTCTGAGCAGATTTACAGAGTCAAAAATTCCTCATCGAGACTCAGAAAAAAACGCTGATTACTTGCTGGAAACGCAAAACTTTGTGCATTTAAGAACGGATTCATGCGTATTATGTTGTATTGAATAGATTTATGTGATTTGCGATACTTTGAAACTGCTTAGAATGTGATAATTTTGACTTATTTCAAACTCCATATAACTGCAGATAGCGCTCTGGAATCACGAAATATGATGTTTTTGTCGATAGATTCATACATACTATGAAGTCCTGAATAGGAATATAAACTTTTTGATTGTAAAAATCTGCGCGGAAAAGCGTGTTTCCGACTTATTCAAAAGTTTGTTAAACTGCAAAAAGCACTCTAGAAGCACAGAATATGATGTATTTGGTGCTAGATTCTGCCATATAACGCACTTTTGAAGCAAAATCCTACTTCTGAGCAGATTTACAGAGTCAAAAATTTCTCAACGAGACTCAGTAAAAACGCTGATTACTCGCTTCAAACGCAAAATCTTGTGCTTTTGGGGACGTATTCATGCGTATTATGTTGTATTGGATAGATTTATGTAATTTGCGATACTTTGGAACTGCTCAGAATGTGGTAATTTTTACTTATTTTTAACTTCATTTAACGGCAGATAGCGCTCTGAGAACACGAAATATGATGTTTTTGTCGATAGGTTCATACATATTATGAGGTCCTGAATAGGAATATGATCTTTTTGATTGTGAAAATTCGCGCGGAAAAAGCGTGATTCCGACTTATTCCAAAGTTTGTAAAACTGCAAATAGCACTCTGAAAACACGAAATATGATGTATTTGGTGCTAAATTCTGCCATATAACGCACTTTTGGAGCAAGATCTTGCTTTTGAGTAGATTTACAGAGTCAAAAATTTCTCATCCAGACTCAGAGAGAACGCTGATAACTCGCTGGAAACGCAGAATTATGTGCATTTGAGGACGGATTCATGCGTATAATGTTGTATTGGATAGATTTATGTGATTTGCGATACTTTAAAACTGCTCAGAATGTGGTAATTTTGACTTATTTCAAACTCCATATAACTGCAGATAGCGCTCTGAAAACACGAAATATGATGTTTTTGTTGATAGATTCATACATATTATGAGGTCCTGAATAGGAATATGAATTTTTTGATTGTGAAAATCTGCGCGGAAAAGCGTGATTTTGACTTATTCAGAAAGTTTGTAAAACTGCAAATAACACTCTAAAAACACGAAATATGATGTATCTGGTGCTAGATTCTGCCATATAACGCACTTTTGAAGCAAAATCTTGCTTCTGAGCTGATTAACAGAGTCAAAAATTTCTCAACGAGACTCAGAAAAAACACTGAAAACTCGCTGGAAACGCAAAATTTTGTGCATTTGAGGACGAATTCATGCGTATTATGTTGTATTGGATAGATTTATGTGATTTGCGATACTTTGAATCTGCTCAGAATGTGGTAATTTTGACTTATTCCAAACTTCATATAACTGCTGATAGCGCTCTGAAAACACAAAATATAATGTATTTGGTGCTAGATTCTGCCATATAACGCACTTTTGTAGCAAGATCTTGCCTCTGAGCAGATTTACAGAGTCAAAAATTCCTCATCGAGACTCAGGAAAAACGCTGATAACTCGCTGGAAACGCTGAATTTTGTGTATTTGAGGACGGATTCATGCGTATAATGTTGTATTGGATAGATTTATGTGATTTGCGATACTTTAACCCTTCAGCCGTGTGGTGGGGTATGTCATACCCCATATATGCTACTCATGTTCGTCTCATCATTATTTGGTGGATTACTGTCTCAAAGAGGTCAGTAGCTGTCTTTCTTGCGTTACATAATATTTTAGTGGTAGGTTCGTCATTATATCTTCTGCTGTTATCGAGTTATAGCGTTTCAAAGTTGTTCGGGGTATCTCATACCCCACCACACAGTTAGTGTAACAAATTAATGTGGTATAAGTTTAGATCATAGTTGAGCAAATATACCTCTAGGAAGACCGTCTAATCGTTTGAGTACTTTGAGAAGGTGTAACATTTGTACTAGAACGAAAGATCGTAAGATATTTTGGCCCGTAGTCAGGACGAAGTCTTAAACCCGGTTTTACGTCTGGCTTATGCATAACCATGACAACATGTCAAAACAGTGTTACGTCGTCATGGTTATATATAAGATAGACTCAGGCCTGGGTTTGAAACCGCGTTCTGACTACGAGCCTTTATGTTTGCAACAAATGTAATGAGGCTATTTGTTTAAAACATGCCATTTTTTTATGCTCAAATTGATGTAGGATTGAGAGTTCATAACTTTTTTGTGTTACAATATTTTTGTATCAGAATTTCTCTATTCTTCTATCGATAGTTAAGTATTAATTTCATACAGGATAAGTTAGTTTCCATCTTACATTCAAGTTGTAAGATGAGGATGAATGGAATATATTTTTTGAAAACGGTCAATTATAGACATTGACAATTTTCTTTACCATTTATTGTTTCTACTCCTCAAGAAGATTATATATGTTTTGTTGTGTTCAATATAGACCAAGTGAGGAGAATCATCAGAAAAATCAAGTATAAAACTGTAAATTTGTATATTTATCTTGTTATTATTGCTGGGGTATGTCATACCCCACCACACAGTTCTTGCAACTTTTTTCCACCACACGGCTGAAGGGTTAAAACTGCTCAGAATGTGGTAATTTCGACTTATTTCAAGCTCCATATAACTGCAGATAGCGCTCTGAAAACACGAAATATGATGTTCTTGATGATAGATTCATACATATTATGAGGTCCTGAATAGAAATATGAACTTTTTGATTGTGAAAATCTGCGCGGAAAAGCGTGATTTCGACCTATTCAAAAGTTTGTAAACTGCAAATAACACTCTAAAAACACGAAATATGATGTATTTGGTGCTAGATTCTGCCATATAACGCACTTTAGAAGCAAAATCTTACTTCTGAGCAGATTTACAGGGTCAAAAATTTCTCAACGAGACTCAGAAAAATCGCTGATAACTCGCTGGAAACGCAAAATTTTGTGCATTTGAGGACGGATTCATGCGTATTATGTTGTATTGGATAGATTCATGTGATTTGCGATACTTCGGAACTGCTCAGAATGTGGTAATTTTGACTTCTTTCAAACTTCATATAACTGCAGATAGCGCTCTGAGAACACGAAATATGATGTTTTTGTCGATAGATTCATACATATTATGAGGTCCTTGATAGGAATAGGAACTTTTTGATTGTGAGAATCCGCGCGGAAGAGCGTGATTTCGACTTATTCCGAAGTTTGTAAAACTGCAAATAGCACTCTAAAACCACAAATATGATGGATTGGGTGCTAGATTCTGCCATATAACGCACTTTTGATGCAAAATCTTACTTCTGAGCTGATTTACAGAGTCAAAAATTTCTCAACGAGACTCAGAAAAAACGCTGATAACTCGCTGAAAACGCAAAATTTTGAGCATTTGAGGACGGATTCATGCGTATTATGTTGTTTTGTATAGATTTATGTGATTTGCGTTACTTTGAAACTGCTCAGAATGAGGTAACTTTGACTTATTCCAAACTTCATATAACTGCAGATAGCGCCTCTGAAAACACGAAATATGATGTTTCTGTCGATAGATTCGTACATATAATGAGGTCCTGAATAGGAATATGAACTTTTTGATTGTGAAAATCTGCGCGGAAAAGCGTGATTTCGACTTATTCCAAAGTTTGTAAAACTGCAAATAGCACTCTAAAATCACTAAATATGATGTATTTGGTGCTAGATTCTGTCATATAACGCACTTTTGAAGCAAAATCTTGCTTCTGAGCAGATTAACAGAGTCAAAAATTTCTCAACGAGACTCAGAAAAAACGCTGATAACTAGCTGGGGAACGCAAAATTTTGTGCATTTGAGCACGGTTTCATGCGTATCATGTTGTATTGGATAGATTTATGTGATTTGCGATACTTTGAAACTGCTCAGAATGTGGTGCTTTGACTTATTTCTAACTTCATATAACTGCAGATAGCGCTATGAGAACACGAAATATGATGTTTTTGTCGAAAGATTCATACATATTATGAGGTCCTGAATAGGAATATGAACTTTTTGATTGTGAAAATCTGCGCGTAAAAGAGTGATTTCAACTCACTCCAAAGTTTGTAATACTGCAAATAGCACTCTAAAAACACAGAATATGATGTATATGGTGCAAGATTCTGCCATATAACGCACTTTTGAAGCAAAATCTTGCTTCTGAGCAGATTTACAGAGTCAAAAATTTCTCAGCGAAACTCAGAAAGAACGCTGATAACTCGCTGGAAACGCAAATTTTGTGCATTTGGGGACGGCTGCATGCGTAATATGTTGTATTGGATAGAGTTATGTGATTTGCGACACTTTGAAACTGCTCAGAATGTAATAATTTTGACTTATTCCAAACTTCATATTACTGCAGGTAGCACTCTGAAAACACGAAATATGATGTTTTTGTCGATAGATTCGTACATATTATGAGGTCCTGAATGGGAATATGAACTTTTTGATTGTGAAAATCTGCGCGGAATAGCGTGATTTCGACTTATTCCAAAATTTGTAAAACTGCAAATAGCGCTCTAAAAACACAAAATATGATGTATTTGGTGCTGGATTCTGCCATATAACGCACTTTTTAAGCAAAATCTTGCTTCTGAGCAGATTTACAGAGTCAAAAAATTTCTTATCGAGACTCAGAAAAAACGCTGATAATTCGCTGCAAACCCAAAATTTAGTGCATTAGAGGACGGATTCATGCGTATCATGTTGTATTGAATAGATTTTTGTGATTTGCGATACTTTGAAACTGCTCAGAATGTGGTAATTTTGACTTATTTCAAACTTCATTTAACTGCAGATAGCGCTCTGAAAACACAAAATATGATGTTTTTGTTGATAGATTCATAAATATTATGAGGTCCTGAATAGGAATATGAATTTTTTGATTGTGAAAATCTGCGCGGGAAAGCGTGATTTCGACTTATTCCAAACTTTGTAAAACTGCAAAAAGCACTCTAAAAACACAAAATATGATGTATTTGGTGCTAAATTCTGCCATATAACGCACTTTTGAGGCAAAATCTTGCTTCTGAGCAGATTTACAGAGTCAAAAATCTATCAACGAGACTCAGAAAAACGCTGATAACTCGCTGGAAACGCAAAATTTTGTGCATTTGAGGACGGATTCATGCCTATCATTTTGCATTGTATAGATTTATGTGATTCGCGATACTTTGAAACTGCTCAGAATGTGGTAATTTTGACTTATTTCAAACTTCATATAACTGCAGATAGCGCTCTAAAAGCACGGAATATGATAATTTTGTCGATAGATTCATACATATTATGAGGTCCCGAATAAGAATATGAACTTTTGATTGTGAAAATCTGCGCGGAAAAGCGTGATTTCGACTTATTCCAAAGTTTGTAAAACTGCAAATAGCACTCTGAAAACACGATACATGATGTATTTGGTGCTAGATTCTGCCATATAACGCACTTTTGAATCAAAATCTTGCTTCTGAGCAGATTTACAGAGTCAAAAATTTCTCGACGAGACTCAGGAAAAACGCTGATAACCCCCTGGAAACGCAAAATTTTGTGCTTTTGAGGACGGATTCATGCGTATTATGTTGTATTGGATAGATTTATGTAATTTGCGATAATTTGGAACTGCTCAGAATGTGGTAATTTTGACTTATTTCAAACTCCATATAACTGCAGATAGCCCTCTGAAAATACGAAATATGATGTTTTTATCGATAGATTCATACATATTATGAGGTCCTGAATAGGAATATGAACTTTTTGATTGTGAAAATCTACGCGGAAAAGCGTGGTTTAGACTTATTCCAAAGTTTGTGAATACTGCAAATAGCACTCTAAAAACAAGGAATATGATGTATTTGGTGCTAGATTCTGCCATATAACGCACTTTTGTCAAGCAAAATCTTGCTTCTGAGCAGATTGACAGACCCAAAAATTTCTCAACGAGACTCAGAAAAAACGCTGATAACTCGCTGAAACGCAAAATTTTGTGCATTTGAGGACGGATTCATGCGTATTATGTTGTATTGGATAGATTTATGTGATTTGCGATACTTTGAAACTGCTCTGATGCCCAGTTGCATGAACGTTCATTAGCTAAACAGTTCTTCAAAAATGAACAATATCAAATCGGATTTTTGACAGCAATGCTAAGCAACTGATTTGACGAATATATTCGATTTGATATTGTTCATTTTTGGAGAACTCTTTAGTAAATGCACGTTCATGCAACCAGGCATGAATGTGGTAATTTTGACTTATTTCAAACTTCATATAACTGCAGATGGCGCTCTGAAAACACGGAATATGATGTTTTTGTCGATAGATTCATACATATTATAGGGTCCCGAATAAGAATATGAATATTTTGATTGTGAAAATCTGCGCGGAGAAGCGTGATTTCGACTAATTCCAATGTTTGTAAAACTGCAAATAGCACTTTAAAATCACGAAATATGATGTATTTTGTGCTAGATTCTGCCATATAACGCACTTTTGAAGCAAAATCTTGCTTCTAAGCAGATTTACAGAGACAAAAATTTCTCAACGGGACTCAAAAACAACGCTGATAACTAGCTGGAATAACAGAATCAAGTGCATTTGAGGACGGATTCATGGGTATTATGTTTTATTGGATAGATTCATGTGATTTGCGATACTTTGAAACTGCTCAGAATATGGTAATTTTGACTTATTTTAAACTTCATATTACTGCAGATAGCGCTTTGAAAACACGAGATATGATGTTTTCGTCGATAGATTCATACATATTAGAGAGTCCTAAATAGGAATATGAACTTTTTGATTGTGAAAATTCGCGCGGAAAAGCGTGATTTCGACTTATTCCAAAGTTTGTGGAACTGCAAATAGCACTCTAAAAACACGAAATATGATTCTGCCATATAACGCACTTTTGAAGCAAAATCTTGCTTCTGAGCAGATTTACAGAGTCAAAAATTCCTCATCGAGACTCAGAGAAAACGCTGATAACTTGCTGGAAACGCAAAACTTTGTGCATTTAAGGACAGATTCATGCGTATTATGTTGTATTGAATAGATTTATGTGATTTGCGATACTTTGAAACTGCTTAGAATGTGGTAATTTTGACTTATTTCAAACTCCATATAACTGCAGATAGCGCTCTGAAATTCACGAAATATGATGTTTTTGTCGATAGATTCATACATACTGTGAAGCCCTGAATAGGAATATAAACTTTTTGATTGTAAAAATCTGCGCGGAGAAGCGTGTTTTCGACTTATTCAAAAGTTGTTAAACTGCAAAAAGCACTCTAGAAGCACGGAATATGATGTATTTGGTGCTAGATTCTGCCATATAACGCACTTTTGAAGCAAAATCCTGCTTCTGAGCAGATTTACAGAGTCAAAAATTCCTCAACGAGACTCAGTAAAAACGCTGATTACTCGCTGGAAACGCAAAATTTTGTGCATTTGGGGACGGATTCATGCGTATTATGTTGTATTGGATAGATTTATGTAATTTGCGATACTTTGGAACTGCTCAGAATGTGGTAATTTTTACTTATTTCAAACTTCATTTAACGGCAGATAGCGCTCTGAGAACACGGAATATGATGTTTTTGTCGATAGATTCATACATATTATGAGGTCCAGAATAGGAATATGATCTTTTGATTGTGAAAATCCGCGCGGTAAAGCGTGATTCCGACTTATTCCAAAGTTTGTGAAACTGCAAATAGCACTCTGAAAACACGAAATATGATGTATCTGGTGCTAGATTCTGCCATATAACGCACTTTTGGAGCAAGATCTTGCTTCTGAGCAGATTTACAGAGTCAAAAAATTTCTCATCGAGACTCGGAAAAAACACTGAAAACTCGCTGAAAACGCAAAATTTTGTGCATTTGAGGACGGATTCATGCGTATTATGTTGTATTGGATAGATTTATGTGATTTGCGATACTTTGAAACTGCTCAGAATGTGGTAATTTTGACTTATTTCAAACTTCATATAACTGCAGATAGCGCTCTGAGAACACAAAATATGATGTTTTTGTCAGATATTTATACATATTAGAGGTCCTGAATAGGAATATGAACTTTTTGATTGTGAATATCTGCGCGGAAAAGCGTGATTTCGACTTATTCTGAAGTTTGTGAAACTGCAAATAGCACTCTAAAAACACAAAATATGATGTATTTGGTGCTAGATTCTGCCATATAACGCACTTTTGAAGCAAAATCTTGCTTCTGAGCAGATCTACAGAGTCAATAATTTTTCAACGAGACTCGGAAAAAACGCTGATAACTCGCTGGAAACGCAAAATTTTGTGCATTTGAGGACGGATTCGTGCGTAATATGTTGTATTGAAGAGATTTATGTGATTTGCGATACTTTGAAACTGCTCAGAATGTGGTTATTTTGACTTATTTCAAACTTCATATAACTGCAGATAGCGCTCAGAAAACACAAATATGATATTTTTGTCGATAGATTCATACATATTATGAGGTCCTGAATAGGAATATGAACCTTTTGATTGTGAAGATTTGCGCTGAAAAGCGTGATTTCGACTTATTCCAAAGTTTGTAAAACTGCAAATAACACTCTAAAAACACGAAATATGATGTATTTGGTGCTAGATTCCGCCATATAACGCACTTTTGAAGCAAAATCTTGCTTCTAAGACGATTTACAGAGTCAAAAATTTCTCAACGAGACTCAGGAAAATCGCTCATAACTCGCTGGAAACGCAAAATTTTGTGCATTTGAGGACGGATTCATGCGTATTTTGTTGTATTGGATAGATTTCTGTGATTTGCGATACTTTGAATTTGCTCAGAATGTGGTAATTTTGACTTATTCCAAACTTCATATAACTGCAGATAGCGCTCTGAAAACACAAAATATGATGTATTTGGTGCTAGATTCTGCCATATAACGCACTTTTGAAGCAAGATCTTGCCTCTGAGCAGATTTACAGAGTCAAAAATTCCTCATCGAGACTCAGGAAAAACGCTGATAACTCGCTGGAAACGCTGAATTTGGTGCATTTGAGGACGGATTCATGCGTATAATGTTGTATTGGATAGATTTATGTGATTTGCGATACTTTAACCCTTCAGCCGTGTGGTGGGGTATGTCATACCCCATAGATGCTACTCATGTTCGTCTCATCATTATTTGGTGGATTACTGTCTCAATGAGGTCAGTAGCTGTCTTTCTTGCGTTACATAATATTTTAGTGGTAGGTTCGTCATTATATCTTCTGCTGTTATCGAGTTATAGCGTTTCAAAGTTGTTCGGGGTATCTCATACCCCACCACACAGTTAGTGTAACAAATTAATGTGGTATAAGTTTAGATCATAGTTGAGCAAATATACCTCTAGGAAGACCGTCTAATCGTTTGAGTACTTTGGAAAGGTGTAACATTTGTACTAGAACGAAAGATCGTAAGATATTTTGGCCCGTAGTCAGGACGAAGTCTTAAACCCGGTTTTACGTCTGGTTTATGCATAACCATGACAACATGTCAAAACAGTGTTACGTCGTCATGTTTATATATAAGATAGACTCAGGCCTGGGTTTGAAACCGCGTTCTGACTACGAGCCTTTTATGTTAGCAACAAATGTAATGAGGCTATTTGTTAAAACATGCCATTTTTTTCATGCTCAAATTGATGTAGAATTGAGAGTTCATAACTTTTTTGTGTTACAATATTTTTGTATCAAAATTTCTCTATTCTTCTATCGATAGTTAAGTATTAATTTCATACAGGATGAGTTAGTTTCCATCTTACATTCAAGTTGTAAGATGAGGATGAATGAAATGTATTTTTTGAAAACGGTCAATTATGGACATTGACAATTTTCTTTACCATTTATTGTTTCTACTCCTCGAGAAGATTATATATGTTTTGTAGTGTTCAATATATACCAAGTGAGGAGAATCATCAGAAAAATCAAGTATAAAACTGTAAATTTGTATATTTATCTTGTTATTATTGCTGGGGTATGTCATACCCCACCACACAGTTCTTGCAACTTTTTTCCACCACACGGCTGAATGGTTAAAACTGCTCAGAATGTGGTAATTTTGACTTATTTCAAGCTCCATATAACTGCAGATTGCGCTCTGAAAACACGAAATATGATGTTTTTATCGATAGATTCATACATATTATGAGGTCCTGAATAGAAATATGAACTTTTTGATTGTGAAAATCTGCGCGGAAAAGCGTGATTCCGACTTATTCCAAAGTTTGTAAAACTGCAAATAGCACTCTAAAAACACGAAATATGATGTATTTGGTGCTAGGTTCTGCCATATAACGCACTTTAGGAGCAAAATCTTACTTCTGAGCAGATTCACAGAGTCAAAAATTTCTCAACGAGACTCAGAAAAATCGCTGATAACTCGCTGGAAACGCAAAATTTTGTGCATTTGAGGACGGATTCATACGTATTATGTTGTATTGGATAGATTCATGTGATTTGCGATACTTCGAAACTGCTCAGAATGTGGTAATTTTGACTCCTTTCAAACTTCATATAATTGCAGATAGCGCTATAAGAACACGAAATATGATGTTTTTGTCGATAGATTCATACATATTATGAGGTCCTGGATAGGAATAAGAACTTTTTGATTGTGAAAATCCGCGCGGGAAAGGCGTGATTTCGACTCATTCCGAAGTTTGTAAAACTGCGAATAGCACTCTAAAACCACAAAATATGATGTATTTGGTGCTAAATTCTGCCATATAACGCACTTTTGAAGCAAAATCTTGCTTCTGAGCAGATTAACAGTGTCAAAAATCTCTCAACGAGACTCAGAAAACACGCTGATAACTGGCTGGAAACGCAAAATTTTGCGCATTTGAGGACGAATTCATGCGTAATATGTAGTATTGGATAGATTTATGTGACTTGCGATACTTTGAAACTGCTCAGAATGTGGTTATTTTGACTTATTTCAAACTTCATATAACTGCAGATAGCGCTCTGGAAACACGGAATATGATGTTTTTTTTGATAGCTTCATACATATTATGAGGTCTTAAATAGGAATATTAACTTTTTGATTGTGAAAATCTGCGCTGAAAAGCGTGATTTCGACTTATTCCAAAGTTTATGAAACTGCAAATAGCACTCCAAAAACAGGAAATATGATGTATTTGGTGCTAGATTCTGCCATATAACGCACTTCTAAAGCAAAATCTTGCTTCTGAGCTGATTTACAGAGTCAAAAATTTCTCAACAAGACTCAGAAAAAACGCTGATAACTCGCTGAAAACGCGAAATTTTGTGCATTTAAGGACGGATTCATGCGTATTATGTTGTATTGTATAGATTTATGTGATTTGCGATACTTTGAAACTGCTCAGAATGAGGTAACTTTGACTTATTCCAAACTTCATATAACTGCAGATAGCGCCTCTGAAAACACGGAATATGATGTTTCTGTCGATAGATTCGTACATATAATGAGGTCCTGAATAGGAATATGAACTTTTTGATTGTGGAAATCTGCGCGGAAAAGCGTGATTTCGACTTATTCCAAAGTTTGTAAAACTGCAAATAGCACTCTAAAATCACTAAATATGATGTATTTGGTGCTAGATTCTGTCATATAACGCACTTTTGAAGCAAGATCTTGCTTCTGAGCAGATTTACAGAGTCAAAAATTTCTCAACGAGACTCAGAAAAAACGCTGATAACTCGCTGGGAACGCAAAATTTTGTGCATTTGAGCACGGATTCATGCGTATCATGTTGTATTGGATAGATTTATGTGATTTGCGATACTTTGAAACTGCTCAGAATGAGGTAAGTTTGACTTATTTCAAACTTCATATAACTGCAGATAGCGCCTCTGAAAACACGGAATATGATGTTTCTGTCGATAGATTCGTACATATAATGAGGTCCTGAATAGGAATATGAACGTTTTGATTGTGAAAATCTGCGCGGAAAAGCGTGATTTTGACTTATTCCAAAGTTTGTAAAACTGCAAATAGCACTCAAAAATCACTAAATATGATGTATTTGGTGCTAGATTCTGTCATATAACGCACTTTTGAAGCTAAATCTTGCTTTTGAGCAGATTTACAGAGTCAAAAATTTCTCAACGAGACTTAGAAAAAACGCTGATAACTCGCTGAGAACGCAAAATTTTGTGCATTTGAGCACGAATTCATACGTATCATGTTGTATTGGATAGATTTATGTGTATTGCGATACTTTGAAACTGCTCAGAATGTGGTGATTTTGACTTATTTCAAACTTCATATAACTGCAGATAGCGCTCTGAAAACACGAAATATGATGTTTTTGTCGATAGATTCATACATATTATGAGGTCCTGAATAGGAATATGAACTTTTTGAATGTGAAAATCTGCGCGTAAAAGAGTGATTTCAACTTACTCCAAAGTTTGTAAAACTGCAAATAGCACTCTAAAAACACAAAATATGATCTATATGGTGCAAGATTCTGCCATATAACGCATTTTTGAAGCAGAATCTTGCTTCTGAGCAGATTTACAGAGTCAAAAATTTCTCAGCGAGACTCAGAGAAAACGCTGATAACTCGCTGGAAACGCAAAATTTTGTGCATTTGGGGACGGCTTTATGCGTAATATGTTGTATTGGATAGATTTATGTAATTTGCGACACTTTGAAACTGCTCAGAATGTGGTAATTTTGACTTATTCCAAACTTCTTATTACTGCAGGTAGCACTCTGAAAACACGATATATGATGTTTTTGTCGATAGATTCGTACATATTATGAGGTCCTGAATGGGAATATTAATCTTTTTGATTGTGAAAATCTGCGCGGAATAGCGTGATTTCGACTTATTCCAAAATTTGTAAAACTGCAACTAGCACTCTAAAAACCCAAAATATGATTAATCTGGTGCTGGATTCTGCCATATAACGCACTTTTGAAGCAAAATCCTGCTTCTGAGCAGATTTACAGAGTCAAAAATTTCTCAATGAGACTCAGAAAAAACGCTGATAACTTGCTGGAAACCCAAAATTCATCGCATTAGAGGACGGATTCATGCGTATCATGTTGTATTGGATAGATTTTTGTGATTTGCGATACTTTGAAACTGCTCAGAATGTGGTAATTTTGACTTATTTCAAACTTCATTTAACTGCAGATAGCGCTCCGAAAACACAAAATATGATGTTTTTGTTGATAGATTCATACATATTATGAGGTCTTGAATAGGAATATAAATTTTTTGATTGTGAAAATCTGCGCGGGAAAGCGTGATTTCGATTTATTCCAAACTTTGTAAAACTGCAAAAAGCACTCTAAAAACACAAAATATGATGTATTTGGTGCTAAATTCTGCCATATAACGCACTTTTGAGGCAAAATCTTGCTTCTGAGCAGATTTACAGAGTCAAAAATCTATCAACGAGACTCAGAAAAAACGCTGATAACTCGCTGGAAACGCAAAATTTTGTGCATTTGAGGACGGATTCATGCCTATCATTTTGCATTGTATAGATTCATGTGATTCGCGATACTTTGAAACTGCTCAGAATGTGGTAATTTTGACTAATTTCAAACTTCATATAACTGCAGATAGCGCTCTAAAAACACGGAATATGATAATTTTGTCGATAGATTCATACAAGTTATAGTAACAACTTCCTAGCAATTCTTGATGACACCATGGTTTCAACATTTCTGCGAGACCAAAGTCCAAGCACGTGTAAGCGTGTAAGGTGTCAACCTTATGAGCT
This sequence comes from Dromius quadrimaculatus, assembly GCA_963989225.1. NCBI lineage: Eukaryota > Metazoa > Arthropoda > Insecta > Coleoptera > Carabidae > Dromius > Dromius quadrimaculatus. The sequence goes on along the minus strand of CAXDIG010000292.1, from coordinate 29,461 downwards.
TTGTAAAACATATTAGTTAGTCACATTTTGTATCTTGAGTAGTTGACATCTAATATTGTTGTTAATAAATTCTGAATCTGTACTTATAATGAAATAAATAGTTTTCTTTGAAGTCAACGAATAATCGTTAACTTAACTGGCGCAGTCGTGTCGGATATCTAGACGAGATCAAAAAATCATTCTTCGTTTCGTTTCTACGATTTACTAGATATCGAACAAGTGTCCGTGAACCGTCAAAGAGACTTTCCGAAACCGCGAGCGAACATCGCAACATCGAGGAGTCATCAGGCCCTGAAGTACACAGAGCTACACGACAACGTTCAGTTCCAAATCAAAGAATACGAGCAAGGAACACATGGACCACACGTTGAAAGTTATTCTGTAAGTACACGAATGTCACTTAGAGATAACGCAACACCAATTACTTCAGATTCAGAAAATAGTTCAGATACAGAATCAACCCATTCCTGTGACTCAATCCCCAATCCCAATCCCCACAACAATTTTATTTTTGCAATCCTTTCCCAAGAAATAAGCAACTCAAATTTACAAGAAATGGCTACCCCAACTTTGGAACGCGAATACTTAGAAATGATCCCGGAGTTTAACGGTGATACAAAATAATTACTTTCACGTTTCATTGAAATTTGAGAAAAACTTGTGAACAAATTTTATGTAGTAGCAGACCCATTGGACTTCCAAAATGAATGACTAATGTCTAGCATCTTGGCGAAAATTAGAGGCCAAGCTGCAGTAAATATAACTAGTTGCACAATTTCTGATTGGAGAAGCTTGGAACAAGCTTCATTAAATACTTATGCTGACAAACGCGATTGTTTCACATTAAATATAGAAATGTCAGAATTGAAACAAACAAATGATTCTGCGTTTGAATTCCTGCACAAAGTACAAGAATTATTGAACTTACAAACCCCATACATTACGAATCATTCAAAAGATCCGAATGAAAAAAACATTTTAATAGCTTACTTCCAAACATATGCAGTAAGAATACTTCTACGTGGCTTAAAAGAACCTTTAGGAACTTTGCTACGAACAAAAAATCCAGCAGACTTAAATTCTTCGCTTGGCATGCTCACAAATGAATTACAGTTAGAATGCCTACCTAAAACGTTTCAAAAACATCATCAGAAACAAAAATATACACCAATTCAAACATCTCACAATATGATGCGACAATATAAAAATACACTCACACATTTGCCCTAAACACAGACACCACAATTGATTCACCGACCCCCACCATTCAAACAAAATAATAATCAAACAAATTACAACGCATTCAAATCTTATCCCAATAAGAAATATAACACCCCTACTCCAATGAGAACGAGTACAAAACAATCATTTACTCCTAGACCTACGCCAATGAGTTTGAGTACGATCCACACCTTTAATCCAAAACCAGGTCCTTCAAATTTCTATCCTAAACAACAACACATGTTATTTGACACAGAAATGATAGAATATTAACAATTTGAAGACGATCAAAATTATTCAGTTTATGAACCAGAAACAGAAACAGAGGACATTCATGACGAACAAGAGAACGATGAGAATTATTTTTTAGAGAAAAATGCCTCGGAAACCAAATAGAACTTTTGAACTTAACTTACAACCAGAGCGAATTACTCTTTGTAATTTTACCTGAATACAACTTAAAAGCTTCAATAGATACAGGTAGCACGCGCTCATTCATAGAACCGGACATTGCGAACAAATTATTTAAAAATCAAATAACTCATGATCCTTTTAAGATCACGACAGCACATGGAACATCAGTAGAAAATTTTAGTTCAATATGGCCGTTTTAAGAAACCAAATATTTTATTGAAATACCATCTGTTTGATTTTCATAATAATTCCGACATTTTACTCGGATTAGACAATCTAAACACTCTAGAAGTCATAACAGATTTAACAAGAAATAAAATTATCACACCGATCAGTGTAATCAAAATAAATTATCATAGAATTGTAACACGTCCACAATATGTTGAAATTCCAGCTAATTCGGAAACAGTTACAAAATTTCATGTGAATAATATTGACAATGGCGATGTCTTCATCCCTGGAACAAATGTAAATAATTTGATAATACCTGAAGGAATAGCTAGAGTAGAAAATAACATCATTTATTATCCAGTTATTAACGCAATAGAAAACGAATGTGTAACAGATTTGACTGATAACTTTCAAGTAGAATTTTTAGACAATTATGAAATAGACAATCTAAATTTTATTGAAAATAATCTCAACAATGACTTTGATATCTCTTTAATTCGTACTGACCATATGAACTTAAAAGAGAGAACAGCAATCTCTCAGCTGATTAAAGAATTCTCTGACATATTTCATACAGAAAACAAAACTCTGACCTTCACCAACGAAATAAAACACCGAATACGTACTAAAGACGAGATACCCGTATACACTAAGACATACAGATATCCCGAAATTCATAGAAAGGAAGTTCATGATCAAATACAAGAAATGTTAAAACAAAATATTATTAGACCTTCACATTCCCCTTGATCATCCCCAGTGTGGATTGTACCTAAAAAACTAGATGCATCGGGCAAGAAAAAATGGAGAATAGTAATTGACTATAGGAAGCTAAACGAAAAAACGGTCGATGACAAATATCCAATCCCAAACATCAATACATTACTCGACAAACTTGGTAGATGTCAGTATTTCACTACACTTGATTTGGCATCCGGCTTCCATCAGATAGAGATGCACAGAGACGATATTTCCAGAACTGCGTTTAACACCGAGAATGGATATTACGAGTTCCTCAGAATGCCATTTGGGCTCAAAAATTCCCCAGCCACTTTCCAACGCGTGATGGACAATGTTTTACGTAATTTATTAAATGATATTTGCCTCGTTTATTCAGATGACGTGATCATTTTTAGCACAAGTCTTCAATAACATCTTGAAAGTCTCAGAGCCGTATTTGAAAGATTAAGAAGAGCGAATTTAAAAATTCAAATTGATAAGTCTGAATTTTTCCGACGTGAAGTCGCATATTTAGACCATGTCATTACCCCTAAAGGCGTTAAAGCGAACCCTGACAAAATTAGAGCAATTAAAAATTATCCAATACCTAAGACAACCAAACAAATCAAAGGATTTTTAGGCTTACTCGGTTATTACCGTAAATTCATTAAAAATTTTGCAAAAATCACAAAACCTTCCACAAAATGTTTAAAGAAGAATGCAGAAATTAATATCAAGAACCCTGAATATGTTGAATGTTTTAATACGTGTAAAAACTTGCTCATCAACGAACCGATATTACAGTACCTAGATTTTTCCAAACCTTTTGTTCTTACTTCAGACGCAAGCAATTATGCTATAGGAGCAATATTATCGCAAGGACCGATAGGCACAGACTTACCGATCGCTTATGCGAGTAGAACTTTAAATGATTCGGAACAAAACTACACAACTACACAACTATAGAATTAAGACTTTCTAGAATTGAATTAAACGTAAATTCTGATGATTCCTGAACTCAAAACTTTTTCGAATTTATTCAAAATTTCAACGAGACCTCTCAACCGAATCAAGATTCTCAGTCAATGATAGCAGAACACGACGACTCGAGTGACTCAGACAATGCAATTCATTCCAACCATGAAAACCCTATAATTAGCATACCAATTAGCGAATCACCTGTGAATGTAGGGAAAAATCAATTGATTATTACAGAGGTAATACATTCGCCCTCTCAACCAAAAATCACTAAACTACACGTGGATAAAATGCGAAATAATGTACAACTTTCACAAGACAACTTTGAAAGCGACGCTCTAAATTTTATAAAAGATTATATTGTACCCAGAGTAAGATATTATTTATTTTTTAAACAACCAGTATATGAGAAATTTAGTTGTGTATTACAAAACACTTTAAAGATTCGGAAATAAATTTCACAAAATGCAATAATAAATTAATAGACATCGAAAAAGAAGATGGCATTACAGACACGATTAGGAACTATTACGAAGGGAAGACCAATCATCGTGGTATTCACGAAACACATAATCAAATAAAAAATTTGTATTATTGGCCCAATCAACTAAGAACAATCACTGAATACATTAATCAATGCGAAATATGCTTAAAATCAAAGTATGAGCAAAATCCATTGAAACTAACGTACAACATAACACCAACTCCAAACAAGCCTTTCGATACTATTCATATAGACACTTTAAGTCTTGAAAATTGTAAATTTCTAACAATAATTGACGCTTTTTCGAAATACGCACAAGCCTATTTAGTTAATTCCACAAATGCGATAGAAATAACAAATAAGCTATCTATTACGATTCTTTTCTCATCACGGTATCCCAAAATTAATCATTTGCGATAACGGATTAGAGTTCAAAAATAACATTTAACGAGAAACGCTTAGTTTGCACAAAATCGACATACACTTTACAAGTTCGCAACATCCCAATTCCAACGGACTAATTGAGCGTTTTCATTCTACGCTCATAGAGCATATAAGATTATTTAACTTACAAGATAATTTCAAGACCGAAACAATTGAAAGTAAAGTTCAGTATGCATTGTTGGCATACAACAATACAAATCACACTTCTACCGGATTAAAACCAATTGAAATTATAAACGGTCACTTGGACACAAATTCACCTTTAGAAGTAGAACCAGAGAAACAAATTACACAAGAATATGTTCAGAACCATAAAGAAAAAACTAAACTAGCATATAAAAATATTAATGAACGTTTGCAATCACGAATAACAAATACAATAAATAAATCAAATGAAAATCGTGGAATTACACCGGAAATTCCTGAAACCATATTTGTACACAATAAACAGAAGATAAACAAAACGAAAAATCCCAAATATAGAAAAGAGAAGGTAGAATCAGTAAACAGAAAGTTGAAAACAGCCAAAATTAAAACAGAACCGAATGATAAAAAGCAATCTAAAATTCATTTAAGTAATGTTAAAAGACCAAGAAAAAGAATTGACAAAGATTCTAACTTTTTAGGACAAGAAATAAAAGACATTACAAACAACCCTGGACTATTGACATTGAATTTAGGACCAGCCAAATTACAAAAGACAAAACATACCTTCCTTCACTATTATGATTTCCAACCAATGATCACACAATACGAAAGATTGAACGTACAGCACTACAACTTGCAAAATACAATTTCCAACAATTCACTTATGGAAAAACAATTTGAAAATTATGAAAAAATTATAAATTATATTCGAAGTTCAATAGATATCAAATTTAATCATATAAATGTTTACCCTAAGAATCACCGACAAAAAAGAGGTTTAATTAATGGCTTAGGCTCAATAATTAGGTCAATAACTGGTAATTTAGACGCAGAAGATGAAAAAAGATATACAAAAATTTTGTATCATTTGGAAAATAACCAGAAGAAATTTAACAATCAGTTGAAAAATCAGTATTCTGTGAATAATCAAATTATCGAAAAATTTAATAGAACCATCGAAACAATAAGACATGATGAGTTAGAATTAAAATCAAAAATTGAGCAAATATCGCATATTGTCATCAGCGAAACCGATAATATAGATAGACTTTTTATTCAAGATATTTATAATCAATTTGATATTCTTCACACAATGATATCAAATACGTTACAAGACATAGAAAATTCGCTAACATTTTGTAAGCTTCATACCCTGCATCCTAGCATAATCAAAATTAATGATCTTCAATTAGAGTTAGAGAAAATTTATAAGTATTATGATAATGAATTACCTTTTGAACCCATTCCAGAGAACATGTTTGAAATTGAGAAATTAATTTTTGTTAATTGTAAGTTAGAATCAGAAAGAATTATTTATTTCATAGAGATCCCGATAAATTATGACAAACAATTTGAATTATATCATCTTGTTCCTATCCCAACCAAATATCGTGACGAATTCATTACTATTATCCCTGATAAGAACTACTTTTTGAAATCAGCTGATGGTAACTTGATATCTTTAAGTAAAGCTTGTACGAGAGGAATAAACTTTAAATGTGTCAACAAAGCGAACGAAGTCAACAATGAAACATGCGAGAAAAATATCATATTTTACGACAACAATAGAAATTGTCAATATACAAAACTCACCATTAAGAAGAACCACATCGAAATAATTGAAGATATCAATCAGTTTTTGCTTGTCTTCCCAACAAATGAAATAATTCATCTGTCATGTAACAAAAGCGATGAAATAGAAAATCTACAAGGAATATTTCTTCTCAAGAATAACAAATGTCAACTGAATTTTAGAAATAAATTATTGAAATTGAAAGAAGAAACTTTTGGCAAGCCTGTAATATTTAAAAACTTCAATATAGACTTGAACAAGACACAAATCCCAAAATTAGTCATCGAGCTCAACAGCATAGAAGATTTAAAATTTCCTGTCAACAAATATGAAGACATAGAAGAGAAAATCAACATTGATGACACCAATTATTCAGTTATAATATTGTACATCATTCTAATAATTCTTGGCGTTATCATGTTCACAGTTTATCTCAGGAAGAAGTTTATTCAACGTAGACTAATCCAGCGAGGACAACAAGACCAAAATCAATCAACCCCTATGCAAGAGCTGAAACTTCCCGGTGATGCCAAGTTCTAAGAAGGGAGGAGTTATAGTAACAACTTCCCAGCAATTCTTGATGACACCATGGTTTCCACATTTCTGCGAGACCAAAGTCCAAACACGTGTAAGCGTGTGAGGTGTCAACCTTATGAACTTTGTAAAACATATGAGTAGTATGTTGTATTGGATAGATTTATGTGATTTGCGATACTTTGAAACTGCTCAGAATGTGGTAATTCTGACTTATTTCAAACTTCATATAACTGCAGATAGCGCTCTGAAAACACGAGATATGATGTTTTTGTCGATAGATTCGTACATATTATGAGGTCCTGAATAGGAATATGAATTTTTTGATTGTGAAAATCTGCGCGGAAAAGCGTGATTCCGACTTTTTCCAAAGTTTGTAAAACTGCAAATAGCACTCTAGAAACACGAAATATGATGTATTTGGTGCTAGATTCTGCCATATAACGCACCTTTGAAGCAAAATCTTGCTTCTGAGCAGATTCACAGAGACAAAAATTTCTCAACGATACTCAGAAGAAACGCTGATAACTCGCTGGAAACGCAAAGTTTTCTGCATTTGAGGACGGATTCATGCGTATTATGTTGTATTGGATAGATTTATGTGATTTGCGATACTTTGAAACTGCTCAGAATGTGGTAATTTTGACTTATTTCAAACTTCATATAACTGCAGATAGCGCTCTGAAAACACAAAATATGATGTTTCTGTCGATAGATTCATACATATAATGAGGTCCTGAATAGGAATATGAACTTTTTGATTGTGAACATCTGCGCGGAAAAGCGTGAGTTCGACTTATTCCAAAGTTTATAAAACTGCAAATAGCACTCTCAAAACACGAAATATGATGTATTTGGTGCTAGATTTTGCCATATAACGCACTTTTGAAGCAAAATCTTGCTTCTGAGCAGATTTACAGAGTCAAAAATTTCCGAACGAAACTCCGAAAAAACGCTGATAACACGCTGGAAACGCAAAATTTTGTGCATTTGAGGACGGATTCATGCGTATTATGTTGTATTGGATAGATTTATGTAATTTGCGATACTTTGAAACTGCTCAGATAGTGGTAATTTTGACTTATTTCAAACTTCATATAACTGCAGATAGTGCTCTGACGACACGAAATATGATGTTTTTTGATAGATTCATACATATTATGAGGTCCTGAATAGGAATATGTACTTTTTGATTGTGAAAATCTGCGCGGAAAAGCGTGATTTTGACCTATTCCAAGTTTGTGAAACTGCAAATAGCACTCTAAAAACACAGAATATGATGTATTTGGTGCTAGATTCTGCCATATAACGCACTTTTGAAGCAAAATCTTGCTTCTGAGCAGATTCAGAGAGTCAAAAATCTCTCAACGAGACTCAGAAAAAACGCTGATTACTCGCTGGAAACTCATAATTTTGTGCATTCGAGGAAGGATTCATGCGTATTATGTTGTATTGGATAGATTCATGTGATTTGCGATACTTTGAAACTGCTCAGAATGTGGTAATTTTGCCTTATTTCAAACTTCATATAACTGCAGATAGCGCTCTGAAAACACAAAATATGATGTTTTTGTCGATGGATTCATACATATTATGAGGTCCTGAATAGGAATATGAACTTTTTGATTGTGAAAATCTGCGCGGAGAAGCGTGATTTCGACTTATTCCAAAGTTTGTTGAACTGCAAATAGCACTCTAAAAACACGAAATATGATGTATTCGGTGCTACATTCTGCCATATAATGCACTTTTGAAGCAAAATGTTTCTTCTAAGCAGATTTAGAGAGTCAAAAATTTCTCAACGAGACTCAGAAAAAACACTGATAACTCGCTGGAAACGCAAAATTTCGTGCATTTGAGGACGGATTCACGCGTATTATGTTGTATTGGATAGATTTATGTGATTTGCGATACTTTGAAACAGCTCAGAATGTGGTTATTTTGACTTATTTCAAACTTCATGTAACTGCAGAAAGCGCTCTGAAAACACGAAATATGATGTTTTTGTCGATAGATTCATATATATTATGAGGTCCTGAATAGAAATATGAACTTTTTTATTGTAAAAATCTGCGCGGAGAAGCGTGATTCCGACTTATTCCAAAGTTTGTAGAACTGCAAATAGCACTCTAAAAACACGAAATATGATGTTTTTGGTGCTAGATTCTGCCATATAACGCACATTTGAAGCAAAATCTTGCTTCTGAGCAGATTAACAGAGTCAAAAATTTCTCAACAAGACTCAGAAAAAACGCTGAAAACACGCTGGAAACGCAAAATTTTGTGCATTTGAGGACGGATTCATACGTATTATGTTGTATTGGATAGATTTATGTGATTTGCGATACTTTGAAAACTGCTCGGAATGTGGTAATTATGACCTATTTCAAACTTCATATAACTGCAGATAGGGCTCCGAAAACACGAAATATGATGCTTTTGTCGATGGATTCATACATATCATGAGGTCACGAATAGGAATATGAACTTTTTGATTGTGAAAATCGGCGCGGAAAAGCGTGATTCCGACTTATTCCAAAGTTTGTAAAACTGCAATAAGCACTCTTAAAACACGAAATATGATGTATTTGGTGCTAGATTCTGCCATATAACGCACTTTCGAAGCAAAATCTTGCTTCTGAGCAGATTTACAGAGTCAAAAATCTCTCATCGAGACTCAGAAGAAACGTTGATAACTCGCTGGAAACGCAAAATTTGTGCATTTGAGGACGGATTCATGCGTATTATGTCGTATTGGATAGATTTATGTGATTTGCGATACTTTGAAACTGCTCAGAATGTGGTAATTTTGACTTATTTCAAACTTCATATAACTGCAGATAGCGCTCTGAGAACACGAAATATGATGTTTTTGTCGATAGATTCATACATATTATGAGGTCCTGAATGGGAATATGAACTTTTTGATTGTGAAAATCTGCGCGGAAAAACGTGATTTCGACTTATTCCAAAGTTTGTAGAACTGCAAATAGCACTTTAAAAACACGAAATATGAAGTATTTTCCGCTGGATTCTGCCATATAACGCACTTTTGAAGCAAAATCTTGCTTCTGAGCAGATTTACAGTCAAGAATTTCTCAACGAGACCCAGAAAAAACGCTGATAACTCGCTGGAAAGCAAAATTTTGTGCATTTAAGGACGGATCCATGCGTATCATGTTGGATTGGATAGATTTATGTGATTTGCGATACATTGAAACTGCTCAGAATGTGGTAGTTTTGACTAATTTCAAACGTCATATGACTGCAGATAGCGCTCTGAAAACACGAAATATGATGTATTTGGTGCTAGATTCTGCCATATAACGCACTTCTAAAGCAGAATCTTGCTTCTGAGCAGATTTACAGAATCAAAAATTTCTCAACGAGACTCAGAAAAAACGCTGATAACTTGCTGGAAACGCAAAATTTTGTGCATTTAAGGACGGATCCATGCGTATTATGTTGGATTGGATAGATTAATGTGATTTGCGTTACTTTGAAACTGCTCAGAATGTGGTAATTTTGACTAATTTCGAACGTCATATGACTGCAGATAGCGCTCTGAAAACACGAAACACGATGATTTTGTCGATAGATTCATACATATTATGAGGTCCTAAATAGGAATATGAACTTTTTGATTGTGAAAATCTGCGCGGAAAAGCGTGATTTCGACTTATTCCAAAATTTGTAAAACTGCAAATAGCACTCTAAAAACACGAAATATGATGTATTTGGTGCTAGATTCTGCAATATAACGCACTTTTGAAGCAAAATCTTGCTTCTGAGCAGATTCACAGAGTCAAAAATCTCTCATCGAGACTCAGAAGAAACGTTGATAACTCGCTGGAAACGCAAAATTTGTGCATTTGAGGACGGATTCATGCGTATTATGTCGTATTGGATAGATTTATGTGATTTGCGATACTTTGAAACTGCTCAGAATGTGGTAATTTTGACTTATTTCAAACTTCATATAACTGCAGATAGCGCTCTGAAAACACGAAATATGATGTTTTTGTCGATAGATTCATACATATCATGAGGTTCTGAATAGGAATATGAACTTTTTGATTGTGAAAATCTGCGCAGAAAAGCGTGATTTCGACTTATTCCAAAGTTTGTAAAACTGCAAATAGCACTCTAAAAACACGAAATATTATGTATTCGTTGCTAGATTCTGCATATAACGCACGTTTGAAGCAAAATCTTGCTTCTAAGCAGATTTACAGAGTCAAAAATTTTTCAACAAGACAGAAAAAAACGCTAATAAGTCGCTGGAAACGCAAAATTTTATGCATTTGAGGACGGATCCATGCGTTTTATGTTGTATTGGATAGATTTATGTGATTTTCGATACTTTGAAACTGCTCAGAATGTGGTAATTTTGACTCATTTCAAACTTCATATAACTGCAGATAGCGCTCTGAAAACACTCAATATGATGTTTTTGTCGATAGATTCACACATATTATGAGGTCCTGAATAGGAATATGAACGTTTTGATTGTGAATATCTGAGCGGAAAAGCGTGATTTCGACTCATTCCAAAGTTTGTAAAACTGCAAATGGCACTCTGAAAACACGAAATATGATGTATTAGGTGCTAGATTCTGCCATATAACGCACGTTTGAAGCAAAATCTTGCTTCTGAGCAGATTTACAGAGTCAAAAATTTCTCATCGAGACTCAAAAAAAACGTTGATAACTCGCTGGAAACGCAAAATTTTGTGCATTGGAGGACGGATTCATGCGTATTATGTTGTATTGGATAGATTTATGTGATTTGCGATACTTTGAAACTGCTCAGAATGTGGTAATTTTGACTTATTTCAAACTTCATATAACTGCAGATAGCGCTCTGAAAACACGAAATATGATGTTTTTGTCGATAGATTCATACATATTATGAGGTCCTGAATAGAATATGAACTTTTTGATTGTGAAAATTTGCGCGGAAAAGCGTGATTTCGACTTATTCCAAAGTTTGTAAAACTGCAAATGGCACTCTGAAAACACGAAATATAATGTATTAGGTGCTAGATTCTGCCATATAACGCACGTTTGAAGCAAAATCTTGCTTCTGAGCAGATTTACAGAGTCAGAAATCTCTCAACGAGACTCAAAAAAAACGCTGATAACTCGCTGGAAACGCAAAATTTTGTGCATTTGAGGACGGATTCATCCGTATTATGTTGTATTGGATAGATTTATGTGATTTGCGATACTTTGAAACTGCTCAGAATGTGGTAATTTTGACTTATTTCAAACTTCATATAACTGCAGATAGCGCTCTGAAAATTCAAAATATGATGTTTTTGTCGATAGATTCATACATATTATGAGGTCCTGAATAGGAATATGAACATTTTGATTGTGAAAATCTGCGCGGAAAAGCGTGATTTCGACTTATTCCAAAGTTTGTAAAACTGCAAATAGCACTTTAAAAACACGAAATATGATGTATTTGGTGCTGGATTCTGCCATATAACGCACTTTTGAAGCAAAATCTTGCTTCTGAGCAGATTTACAGTAAAAAATTTCTCAACGAGACCCAGAAAAAGCGCTGATAACTCGCTGGAAACGCAAAATTTTGTGCATTTAAGGACGGATCCATGCGTATTATGTTGGATTGGATAGATTAATGTGATTTGCGATACTTTGAAACTGCTCAGAATGTGGTAATTTTGACTAATTTCGAACGTCATATGACTGCAGATTGCGCTCTGAAAACACGGGATATGATGTTTTTGTCGATAGATTCATACATATTATGAGGTCCTGAATAGGAATATGAACTTTTTGATTGTGAAAATCTGCGCGGAAGAGCGTGATTTTGACTTATTCCAAAATTTGTAAAACTGCAAATAGCACTCTAAAAACACGAAGCATGATGTATTTGGTGCTAGATTCTGCAATATAACGCACGTTTGAAGCAAAATCTTGCTTCTGAGCAGATTTACAGAGTCAAAAATTTCTCAACGAGACTCAGCAAAAAAGCTGATGAGTCGCTGGAAACGCAAAATTTGATGCATTTGAGGACGGATTCATACGTATTATGTTGTATTGGATAGATTTATGTGATTTGCGACACTTCGAAACTGCTCAGAATGTGGTATTTTTGACTTATTTCAAACTTCATATAACTGCAGATAGCGCTCTGAAAACACGAGATATGATATCTTTGTCGATAGATTCATACATATTATGAGGTCCTGAATGGGAATATGAACTTTTTGATTGTGAAAATCTGCGCGGAAAAGCGTGATTTCGACTTATTCCAAAGTTTGTAAAACTGCAAATGGCACTCTAAAAACACGAAATATGATGTATTAGGTGCTAGATTCTGCCATATAACGCACGTTTGAAGCAAAATCTTGCTTCTGAGCAGATTTACAGAGTTAAAAATTTCTCATCGAGACTCAAAAAAAACGTTGATAACTCGCTGGAAACGCAAATCTTGTGCATTGGAGGACGGATTCATGCGTATTATGTTGTATTGGATAGATTTATGTGATTTGCGATACTTTGAAACTGCTCAGAATGTGGTAATTTTGACTTATTTCAAACTTCATATAACTGCAGATAGCGCTCTGAAAACATGAAATATGATGTTTTTGTCGATAGATTCATACATATTATGAGGTCCTGAATAGGAATATGAACTTTTTGATTGTGAAAATTTGCGCGGAAAAAGCGTGATTTCGACTTATTCCAAAGTTTGTAAACTGCAAATAGCACTCTCAAAACACGAAATTAAATGTATTCGGTGCTAGATTCTGTCATATAACGCACTTTTGAAGCAAAATCTTGCTTCTGAGCAGATTTACAGAGTCAGAAATCTCTCAACGAGACTCAAAAAAAACGCTGATAACTCGCTGGGAAACGCAAAATTTTGTGCATTTGAGGACGGATTCATGCGTATTATGTTGTATTGGATAGATTTATGTGATTTGCGATACTTTGAAACTGCTCAGAATGTGGTAATTTTGACTTATTTCAAACTTCATATAACTGCAGATAGCGCTCTGAAAATACAAAATATGATGTCTTTGTCGATATATTCATACAAATTATGAGGTCCTGAATAGGAATATGAACTTTTTGATTGTGAAAATCTGCGCGGAAAAGCGTGATTTCGACTTATTCCAAAGTTTGTCAAACTGCAAATAGCACTTTAAAAACACGAAATATGATGTATTTGGTGCTGGATTCTGCCATATAACGCACTTTTGAAGCAAAATCTTGCTTCTGAGCAGATTTACAGTCAAAAATTCCTCAATGAGACCCAGAAAAAACGCTGATAACACGTTGGAAAAGCAAAATTTTGTGCATTTAAGGACGGATCCATGCGTATCATGTTGGATTGGATAGATTTATGTGATTTGCGATACATTGAAACTGCTCAGAATGTGGTAATTTTGACTAATATCAAACGTCATATGACTGCAGATAGCGCTCTGAAAACACGAAATATGATGTATTTGGTGCTAGATTCTGCCATATAACGCACTTTTGAAGCGGAATCTTGCCTCTGAGCAGATTTACAGAATCAAAAATTTCTCAACGAGACTCAGAAAAAACGCTGATAACTCGCTGGAAACGCAAAATTTTGTGCATCTAAGGACGGATCCGTGCGTATTATGTTGGATTGGATAGATTAATGTGATTTGCAATACTTTGAAACTGCTCAGAATGTGGTAATTTTGACTAATTTCGAACGTCATATGACTGCAGATAGCGCTCTGAAAACACGAAACATGATGTTTTTGTCGATAGATTCATACATATTATGAGATCCTGAGAAGGAATATGAACTTTTTGATTGTGAAAATCTGCGCGGAAGAGCATGATTTCGACTTATTCCAAAATTTGTAAAACTGCAAATGGCACTCTAAAAACACGAAATATGATGTATTTGGTGCTAGATTCTGCCATATAACGCACTTCTAAAGCAGAATCTTGCTTCTGAGCAGATTTACAGAATCAAAAATTTCTCAACGAGACTCAGAAAAAAACGCTGATAACTCGCTGGAAACGCAAAATTTTGTGCATTTAAGGACGGATCCATGCGTATTATGTTGGATTGGATAGATTAATGTGATTTGCGATACTTTGAAACTGCTCAGAATGTGGTAATTTTGACTAATTTCGAACGTCATATGACTGCAGATTGCGCTCTGAAAACACGAAACATGATGTTTTTGTCGATAGATTCATACATATTATGAGGTCCTGAATAGGAATATGAACTTTTTGATTGTGAAAATCTGCGCGGAAGAGCGTGATTTCGACTTATTCCAAAATTTGTAAAACTGCAAATAGCACTCTAAAAACACGGAATATGATGTATTTGGTGCTAGATTCTGCAATATAACGCACTTTTGAAGCAAAATCATGCTTCTGAGCAGATATACAGAGTCAAAAATTTCTCAACGAGACTCAGAAAAAACGCTGATAAGTCGCTGGAAACGCAAAATTTTGTGCATTTGAGGACGAATTCATGCGTATTATGTTGTATTGGATAGATTTATGTGATTTGCGATACTTTGAAACTGCTCAGAATGTGGTAATTTTGACTTATTTCAAACTTCATATAACTGCAGATAGCGCTCTGAAAATACAAAATATGATGTCTTTGTCGATATATTCATACATATTATGAGGTCCTGAATAGGAATATGAACTTTTTGATTGTGAAAATCTGCGCGGGAAAAGCGTGATTTCGACTTATTCCAAAGTTTGTCAAACTGCAAATAGCACTTTAAAAACACGAAATATGATGTATTTGGTGCTGGGATTCTGCCATATAACGCACTTTTGAAGCAAAATCTTGCTTCTGAGCAGATTTACAGTCAAAAATTCCTCAATGAGACCCAGAAAAAACGCTGATAACACGTTGGAAAAGCAAAATTTTGTGCATTTAAGGACGGATCCATGCGTATCATGTTGTATTGGATAGATTTATGTGATTTGCGACACTTCGAAACTGCTCAGAATGTGGTATTTTTGACTTATTTCAAACTTCATATAACTGCAGATAGCGCTCTGAAAACACGAGATATGATATCTTTGTCGATAGATTCATACATATTATGAGGTCCTGAATGGGAATATGAACTTTTTGATTGTGAAAATCTGCGCGGAAAAGCGTGATTTCGACTTATTCCAAAGTTTGTAAAACTGCAAATGGCACTCTAAAA
The DNA here is from genome assembly GCA_963989225.1 of Dromius quadrimaculatus. Taxonomy (NCBI): domain Eukaryota; kingdom Metazoa; phylum Arthropoda; class Insecta; order Coleoptera; family Carabidae; genus Dromius; species Dromius quadrimaculatus. The sequence goes on along the minus strand of CAXDIG010000292.1, from coordinate 13,570 downwards.
ACACGAAATATGATGTATTAGGTGCTAGATTCTGCCATATAACGCACGTTTGAAGCAAAATCTTGCTTCTGAGCAGATTTACAGAGTCAAAAATTTCTCATCGAGACTCAAAAAAAATGTTGATAACTCGCTGGAAACGCAAAATTTTGTGCATTGAGGGACGGATTCATGCGTATTATGTTGTATTGGATAGATTTAATGTGATTTGCGATACTTTGAAACTGCTCAGAATGTGGTAATTTTGACTTATTTCAAACTTCTTATAACTGCAGATAGCGCTCTGAAAACACGAAATATGATGTTCTTGTCGATAGATTCATACATATTATAAGGTCCTGAATAGGAATATGAACTTTTTGATTGTGAAAATCTGCGCGGAAAAGCGTGATTGCGACTTATTCCAAAGTTTGTAAAACTGCAAAATGCACTCTCAAAACACGAAATTAAATGTATTCGGTGCTAGATTCTGTCATATAACGCACTCTTGAAGCAAAATCTTGCTTCTGAGCAGATTTACAGAGTCAAAAATCTCTCATCGAGACTCAAAAGAAACGTTGATAACTCGCTGGAAACGCAGAATTTTGTGTATTTGAGGACGGATTTATGCGTATTATGTTGTATTGGATAGATTTATGTGATTTGCGATACTTTGAAACTGCTCAGAATGTAGTAATTTTGACTTATTTCAAACTTCATATAACTGCAGATAGCGCTCTGAAAACACAAAATATGATGTTTTTGTCGATAGATTCATACATATTATGAGGTCCTGAATAGGAATATGAACTTTTTGATTGTGAAAATCTGCGCGGAAAAGCGTGATTTCGACTTATTCCAAAGTTTGTCAAACTGCAAATAGCACTTTAAAAACACGAAATATGATGTATTTGGTGCTGGATTCTGCCATATAACGCACTTTTGAAGCAAAATCTTGCTTCTGAGCAGATTTACAGTCAAAAATTTCTCAACGAGACCCAGAAAAAACGCTGATAACTCGTTGGAAAACAAAATAATTAATAAAATAAATAAAAAATAAATAAAAATAAAAAAATAAAATTGAATTGATTGATTTACGATACATTGAAACTGCTCAGAATGTGGTAATTTTGACTAATTTCAAACGTCATATGACTGCAGATAGCGCTCTGAAAACACGAAATATGATGTATTTGGTGCTAGATTCTGCCATATAACGCACTTTTGAAGCAGAATCTTGCTTCTGAGCAAATTTACAGAATCAAAAATTTCTCAACGAGACTCAGAAAAAACGCTGATAACTCGCTGGAAACGCAAAATTTTGTGCATTCAAGGACGGATTCATGCGTATTATGTTGGATTGGATAGATTAATGTGATTTGCGATACTTTGGAACTGCTCAGAATGTGGTAATTTTGACTAATTTCGAACGTTATATGACTGCAGATAGCGCTCTGAAAACACGAAACATGATGTTTTTGTCGATAGATTCATACATATTATGAGGTCCTGAATAGGAATATGAACTTTTTGATTGTGAAAATCTGCGCGGAAGAGCGTGATTTCGACTTATTCCAAAATTTGTAAAACTGCAAATAGCACTCTAAAAACACGAAATATTATGTATTCGTTGCTATATTCTGCCATATAACGCACGTTTGGAGCAAAATCTTGCTTCTAAGCAGATTGACAGAGTCAAAAATTTCTGAACAAGACAGAAAAAACGCTAATAAGTCGCTGGAAACGCAAAATTTTATGCATTTGAGGACGGATTCATGCGAATTATGTTGTATTGGATAGATTTATGTGATTTTCGATACTTTGAAACTGCTCAGAATGTGGTAATTTTGACTCATTTCAAACTTCATATAACGGCAGATAGCGCTCTGAAAACACTAAATATGATGTTTTTGTCGATAGATTCACACATATTATGAGGTCCTGAATAGGATTATGAACTTTTTGATTGTGAATATCTGAGCAAAAAGCGTGATTTCGACTTATTCCAAAGTTTGTAAAACTGCAAATGGCACTCTAAAAACTCGAAATATTATGTATGAGGTGCTAGATTCTGCCATATAACGCACGTTTGAAGCAAAATCTTGCTTCTGAGCAGATTTACAGAGTCAAAAATTTCTCATCGAGACTCAAAAAAAATGTTGATAACTCGCTGGAAACGCAAAATTTTGTGCATTGAGGGACGGATTCATGCGTATTATGTTGTATTGGATAGATTTATGTGATTTGCGATACTTTGAAACTGCTCAGAATGTGGTAATTTTTACTTATTTCAAACTTCTTATAACTGCAGATAGCGCTCTGAAAACACGAAATATGATGTTTTTGTCGATAGATTCATACATATTATAAGGTCCTGAATAGGAATATGAACTTTTTGATTGTGAAAATCTGCGCGGAAAAGCGTGATTTCGACTTATTCCAAAGTTTGTGAAACTGCAAAAAGCACTCTCAAAACACGAAATTAAATGTATTCGGTGCTAGATTCTGCAATATAACGCACTTTTGAAGCAAAATCATGCTTCTGAGCAGATATACAGAGTCAAAATTTCTCAACGAGACTCAGAAAAAACGCTGATAAGTCGCTGGAAACGCAAAATTTTGTGCATTTGAGGACGAATTCATGCGTATTATGTTGTATAGGATAGATTTATGTGATTTGCGATACTTTGAAACTGCTCAGAATGTGGTAATTTTGACTTATTTCAAACTTCATATAACTGTAGATAGCGCTCTGAAAACACGGAATATAATGTTTTTGTCGATAAATTCATACATATTATGAGGTTCTGAATAGGAATATGAACTTTTGATTGTGAAAATCTGCGCAGAAAAGCGTGATTTCGACTTATTCCAAAGTTTGTAAAACTGCAAATAGCACTCTGAAAACACGAAATATGACGTATTTGGTGCTAGATTTTGCCATATAACGCACGTTTACAGCAAAATCTTGCTTCTGAGCAGATTTACAGAGTCAAAAATTTCTCAACGAGACTCAGCAAAAAAGCTGATGAGTCGCTGGAAACGCAAAATTTTATGCATTTGAGGACGGATTCATGCGAATTATGTTGTATTGGATAGATTTATGTGATTTTCGATACTTTGAAATTGCTCAGAATGTGGTAATTTTGACTCATTTCAAACTTCATATAACGGCAGATAGCGCTCTGAAAACACTAAATATTATGTTTTTGTCGATAGATTCACACATATAATGAGGTCCTGAATAGGATTATGAACTTTTTGATTGTGAATATCTGAGCGGAAAAGCGTGATTTCGACTTATTCCAAAGTTTGTAAAACTGCAAATGGCACTCTAAAAACACGAAATATGATGTATTAGGTGCTAGATTCTGCCATATAACGCACGTTTGAAGCAAAATCTTGCTTCTGAGCAGATTTACAGAGTCAAAAATTTCTCATCGAGACTCAAAGAAAATGTTGATAACTCGCTGGAAACGCAAAATTTTGTGCATTGAGGGACGGATTCATGCGTATTATGTTGTATTGGATAGATTTATGTGATTTGCGATACTTTGAAACTGCTCAGAATGTGGTAATTTTTACTTATTTCAAACTTCTTATAACTGCAGATAGCGCTCTGAAAACACGAAATATGATGTTTTTGTCGATAGATTCATACATATTATAAGGTCCTGAATAGGAATATGAACTTTTTGATTGTGAAAATCTGCGCGGAAAAGCGTGATTTCGACTTATTCCAAAGTTTGTGAAACTGCAAAAAGCACTCTCAAAACACGAAATTAAATGTATTCGGTGCTAGATTCTGTCATATAACGCACTTTTGAAGCAAAATCTTGCTTCTGAGCAGATTTACAGAGTCAAAAATCTCTCATCGAGACTCAAAAGAAACGTTGATAACTCGCTGGAAACGCAAAATTTTGTGTATTTGAGGACGGATTCATGCGTATTATGTTGTATTGGATAGATTTATGTGATTTGCGATACTTTGAAACTGCTCAGAATGTGGTAATTTTGACTTATTTCAAACTTCATATAACTGCAGATAGCGCTCTGAAAACACAAAATATGATGTTTATGTCGATAGATCCATACATATTATGAAGTCCTGAATAGGAATATGAACTATACTGATTGTGAGTATCTGCGCGGAAAAGCGTGATTTCGACTTATTCCAAAGTTTGTCAAACTGCAAATAGCACTTTAAAAACACGAAATATGATGTATTTGGTGCTAGATTCTGCCATATAACGCACTTTTGAAGCAGAATCTTGCTTCTGAGCAGATTTACAGAATCAAAAATTTCTCAACGAGACTCAGAAAAAACGCTGATAACTCGCTGGAAACGCAAAATTTTGTGCATTCAAGGACGGATCCATGCGTATTATGTTGGATTGGATAGATTAATGTGATTTGCGATACTTTGAAACTGCTCAGAATGTGGTAATTTTGACTAATTTCGAACGTCATATGACTGCAGATAGCGCTCTGAAAACACGAAACATGATGTTTTTGTCGATAGATTCATACATATTATGAGGTCCTGAATAGGAATATGAACTTTTTGATTGTGAAAATCTGCGCGGAAGAGCGTGATTTCGACTTATTCCAAAATTTGTAAAACTGCAAATAGCACTCTAAAAACACGAAATATGATGTATTTGGTGCTAGATTCTGCAATATAACGCACTTTTGAAGCAAAATCTTGCTTCTGAGCAGATTAACAAGGTCAAAAATTTCTCAACGAGACTCAGGAAAAACGCTGATAACTCGCTGGAAACGCAAAATTTTGTGCATTTGAGGACGTATTCATGCGTATTATGTTGTATTGGATAGATTTATGTGATTTGCGATACTTTGAAACTGCTCAGAATGTGGTAATTTTGACTTATTTCAAACTTCATATAACTGTAGATAGCGCTCTGAAAACACGGAATATAATGTTTCTGTCGATAGATTCATACATATTATGAGGTTCTGAATAGGAATATGAACTTTTTGATTGTGAAAATCTGCGCGGAAAAGCGTGATTTCGACCTATTCCAAAGTTTGTAAAACTGCAGATAGCACTTTAAAAACACGAAATATGATGTATTAGATGCAGGATTCTGCCATATAACGCACTTTTGAAGCAAAATCTTGCTTCTGAGCAGATTTACAGTCAAAAATTTTTCAACGAGACTCAGAAAGAACGCAGATAACTCGCTGGAAAAGCAAAATTCTGTGCATTCAAGGACGGATCCATGCGTATTATGTTGGATTGGATAGATTTATGTGATTTGCGATACTTTGAAACTGCTCAGAATGTGGTAATTTTGACTAATTTCAAACGTCATATGACTGCAGATAGCGCTCTGAAAACACGAAATATGATGTATTTGGTGCTAGATTCTGCCACATAACGCACTTTTGAAGCAGAATCTTGCTTCTGAGCAGATTTACAGAATCAAAAAATTTCTCAACGAGACTCAGAAAAAACGCTGATAATTCGCTGGAAACGCAAAATTTTGTGCATTTAAGGACGGATCCATGCGTATTATGTTGAATTGGATAGATTAATGTGATTTGCGATACTTTGAATCTGCTCAGAATGTGGTAATTTTGACTAATTTCGAACGTCATATGACTGCAGATAGCGCTCTGAAAACACGAAACATGATGTTTTTGTCGATAGATTCATACATATTATGAGGTCCTGAATGGGAATATGAGCTTTCTAATTGTGAAAATCTGCGCAGAAGAGCGTGATTTCGACTTATTCCAAAATTTGTAAAACTGCAAATAGCACTCTAAAAACACGAAATATGATGTATTTGGTGCTAGATTCTGCAATATAACGCACTTTTGAAGCAAAATATTGCTTCTGAGTAGATTTACAGAGTCAAAAATTTCTCAACGAGACTCAGAAAAAACGCTGATAACTCGCTGGAAACGCAGAATTTTGTGCATTTGAGGACAAATTCATGCGTATCATGTTGTATTGGATAGATTAATGTAATTTAGGAGACTTTGAAACTGCTCAGAATGTGGTAATTTTGACTTATTTCAAACTTCATATAACAGCAGATAGCGCTCTAAAACACGAAATATGATGTTTTTGTCGATAGATTCATACATATTATGAGGTCCTGAATAGGAATATGAAATTTTTGATTGTGAAAATCTGCGAGGAAAAGCGTGATTTCGACTCATTCCAAAGTTTGTAAAACTGCAAATAGCACTCTAAAAACACGAAATATGATGTATTTGGTGCTGATTCTGCCATATAACGCACTTTTGAAGCCAAATCTTGAATCTGAGCAGATTTACGGGGTCAAAAATTTGTCAACGAGACTCAGAAAAAACGCTGGTAAGTCGCTGGAAACGCAAAATTTTGTGCATTTGAGGACAAATTCATGCGTATTATGTTGTATTGGATAGATTTATGTAATTTAGGAGACTTTGAAACTGCTCAGAATGTGGTAATTTTGACTTATTTCAAACTTCATATAACTGCAGAAAGCGCTCCGAAAACACGAAATATGATGTTTTTGTCGATTGATTCATACTTATTGAGGGGTCCTGAATAGAAATGTGAACTTTTTGATTGTGAAAATCTGCGCGGAAAAGCGTGAATTCGACTTATTCCAAAGTTTGTAAAACTGCAAATGGCACTCTAAAAACACGGAATATGATGTATTTGGTGCTAGATTCTGCCATATAGCGCACTTTTGAAGCAATATCTTGCTTCTGAGCAGATTTACAGAGTCAATAATTTATCAACGAGACTCAGAAAAAACGCTGATAATTTGCTGGAAACGCACAATTTTGTGCATTTGAGGACGGATTCATGCGTATCATGTTGTATTGGATAGATTTATGTAATTTGCGATACTTTGAAACTGCTCAGAATGTGGTTATTTTGACTTATTTCAAACTTCATATAACTGCAGATAGCGCTCTGAAAACACAAAATATGATGTTTTTGTCGATAGATTCAAACATATTATGAGATCCTGAATAGAAAGATATATTTTTTGATTGTGAAAATCTGCGCGGAAAAGCGTGATTTCGACTTATTCCAAAGTTTGTAAAACTGCGAATATCACTCTAAAAACACAAAATATGATGTATTTTGTGCTAGATTCTGCCATATAACGGATTTTTGAAGCAAAATCTTGCTTGTGAGCAGATTTACAGAGTCAAAAATTCCCCAACGAGACTCAGAAAGAACGCTGATAACTCGCTGGAAACGCAAAATTTTGTGCATTTGAGGACAAATTCATGCGTATCATGTTGTATTGGATAGATTTATGTAATTTAGGAGACTTTGAAACTGCTCAGAATGTGGTAATTTTGACTTATTTTAAACTCCATATAACTGCAGATAGCGCTCTGAAAACACGAAATATGGTGTTTTTGTCGATTGATTCATACTTATTATGGGGTCCTGAATAGAAATATGAACTTTTTGATTGTGAAAATCTGCGCGGGGAAGCGTGATTTCGACTTATTCCAATGTTTGTGAAACTGAAAATAGCACTCTCAAAACACGAAGTATGATGTATTTGGTGCTAGATTCTGCCATATAACGCACTTTTGAAGCAAAATCTTGCTTCTGAGCTGATTTACAGAGTCAATAATTTCTCAACGAGACTCAGAAAAAACGCTGATAACTCGCTGGAAACGCAAAATTTTGTGCATTTAAGGACGGATCCATGCGTATTATGTTGGATTGGATAGATTTATGTGATTTGCGATACTTTGAAACTGCTCAGAATGTGGTAATTTTGACTAATTTCAAACGTCATATGACTGCAGATAGCGCTCTGAAAACACGAAATATGATGTATTTGGTGCTAGATTCTGCCACATAACGCACTTTTGAAGCAGAATCTTGCTTCTGAGCAGATTTACAGAATCAAAAATTTCTCAACGAGACTCAGAAAAAACGCTGATAACTCGCTGGAAACGCAAAATTTTGTGCATTTAAGGACGGATCCATGCGTATTATGTTGGATTGGATAGATTAATGTGATTTGCGATACTTTGAAACTGCTCAGAATGTGGTAATTTTGACTAATTTCGAACGTCATATGACTGCAGATAGCGCTCTGAAAACACGAAACATGATGTTTTTGTCGATAGATTCATACATATTATGAGGTCCTGAATGGGAATATGAACTTTCTAATTGTGAAAATCTGCGCAGAAGAGCGTGATTTCGACTTATTCCAAAATTTGTAAAACTGCAAATAGCACTCTAAAAACACGAAATATGATGTATTTGGTGCTAGATTCTGCAATATAACGCACTTTTGAAGCAAAATATTGCTTCTGAGCAGATTTACAGAGTCAAAAATTTCTCAACGAGACTCAGAAAAAACGCTGATAACTCGCTGGAAACGCAGAATTTTGTGCATTTGAGGACAAATTCATGCGTATCATGTTGTATTGGATAGATTAATGTAATTTAGGAGACTTTGAAACTGCTCAGAATGTGGTAATTTTGACTTATTTCAAACTTCATATAACAGCAGATAGCGCTCTAAAAACACGAAATATGATGTTTTTGTCGATAGATTCATACATATTATGAGGTCCTGAATAGGAATATGAAATTTTTGATTGTGAAAATCTGCGAGGAAAAGCGTGATTTCGACTCATTCCAAAGTTTGTAAAACTGCAAATAGCACTCTAAAAACACGAAATATGATGTATTTGGTGCTGATTCTGCCATATAACGCACTTTTGAAGCCAAATCTTGAATCTGAGCAGATTTACGGGGTCAAAAATTTGTCAACGAGACTCAGAAAAAACGCTGGTAAGTCGCTGGAAACGCAAAATTTTGTGCATTTGAGGACAAATTCATGCGTATTATGTTGTATTGGATAGATTTATGTAATTTAGGAGACTTTGAAACTGCTCAGAATGTGGTAATTTTGACTTATTTCAAACTTCATATAACTGCAGAAAGCGCTCCGAAAACACGAAATATGATGTTTTTGTCGATTGATTCATACTTATTGAGGGGTCCTGAATAGAAATGTGAACTTTTTGATTGTGAAAATCTGCGCGGAAAAGCGTGAATTCGACTTATTCCAAAGTTTGTAAAACTGCAAATGGCACTCTAAAAACACGGAATATGATGTATTTGGTGCTAGATTCTGCCATATAGCGCACTTTTGAAGCAATATCTTGCTTCTGAGCAGATTTACAGAGTCAATAATTTATCAACGAGACTCAGAAAAAACGCTGATAATTTGCTGGAAACGCACAATTTTGTGCATTTGAGGACGGATTCATGCGTATCATGTTGTATTGGATAGATTTATGTAATTTGCGATACTTTGAAACTGCTCAGAATGTGGTTATTTTGACTTATTTCAAACTTCATATAACTGCAGATAGCGCTCTGAAAACACAAAATATGATGTTTTTGTCGATAGATTCAAACATATTATGAGATCCTGAATAGAAAGATATATTTTTTGATTGTGAAAATCTGCGCGGAAAAGCGTGATTTCGACTTATTCCAAAGTTTGTAAAACTGCGAATATCACTCTAAAAACACAAAATATGATGTATTTTGTGCTAGATTCTGCCATATAACGGATTTTTGAAGCAAAATCTTGCTTGTGAGCAGATTTACAGAGTCAAAAATTCCCCAACGAGACTCAGAAAGAACGCTGATAACTCGCTGGAAACGCAAAATTTTGTGCATTTGAGGACAAATTCATGCGTATCATGTTGTATTGGATAGATTTATGTAATTTAGGAGACTTTGAAACTGCTCAGAATGTGGTAATTTTGACTTATTTTAAACTCCATATAACTGCAGATAGCGCTCTGAAAACACGAAATATGGTGTTTTTGTCGATTGATTCATACTTATTATGGGGTCCTGAATAGAAATATGAACTTTTTGATTGTGAAAATCTGCGCGGGGAAGCGTGATTTCGACTTATTCCAATGTTTGTGAAACTGAAAATAGCACTCTCAAAACACGAAGTATGATGTATTTGGTGCTAGATTCTGCCATATAACGCACTTTTGAAGCAAAATCTTGCTTCTGAGCTGATTTACAGAGTCAATAATTTCTCAACGAGACTCAGAAAAAACGCTGATAACTCGCTGGAAACGCAAAATTTTGTGCATTTAAGGACGGATCCATGCGTATTATGTTGGATTGGATAGATTTATGTGATTTGCGATACTTTGAAACTGCTCAGAATGTGGTAATTTTGACTAATTTCAAACGTCATATGACTGCAGATAGCGCTCTGAAAACACGAAATATGATGTATTTGGTGCTAGATTCTGCCACATAACGCACTTTTGAAGCAGAATCTTGCTTCTGAGCAGATTTACAGAATCAAAAATTTCTCAACGAGACTCAGAAAAAACGCTGATAACTCGCTGGAAACGCAAAATTTTGTGCATTTAAGGACGGATCCATGCGTATTATGTTGGATTGGATAGATTAATGTGATTTGCGATACTTTGAAACTGCTCAGAATGTGGTAATTTTGACTAATTTCGAACGTCATATGACTGCAGATAGCGCTCTGAAAACACGAAACATGATGTTTTTGTCGATAGATTCATACATATTATGAGGTCCTGAATGGGAATATGAACTTTCTAATTGTGAAAATCTGCGCAGAAGAGCGTGATTTCGACTTATTCCAAAATTTGTAAAACTGCAAATAGCACTCTAAAAACACGAAATATGATGTATTTGGTGCTAGATTCTGCAATATAACGCACTTTTGAAGCAAAATATTGCTTCTGAGCAGATTTACAGAGTCAAAAATTTCTCAACGAGACTCAGAAAAAACGCTGATAACTCGCTGGAAACGCAGAATTTTGTGCATTTGAGGACAAATTCATGCGTATCATGTTGTATTGGATAGATTAATGTAATTTAGGAGACTTTGAAACTGCTCAGAATGTGGTAATTTTGACTTATTTCAAACTTCATATAACAGCAGATAGCGCTCTAAAAACACGAAATATGATGTTTTTGTCGATAGATTCATACATATTATGAGGTCCTGAATAGGAATATGAAATTTTTGATTGTGAAAATCTGCGAGGAAAAGCGTGATTTCGACTCATTCCAAAGTTTGTAAAACTGCAAATAGCACTCTAAAAACACGAAATATGATGTATTTGGTGCTGATTCTGCCATATAACGCACTTTTGAAGCCAAATCTTGAATCTGAGCAGATTTACGGGGTCAAAAATTTGTCAACGAGACTCAGAAAAAACGCTGGTAAGTCGCTGGAAACGCAAAATTTTGTGCATTTGAGGACAAATTCATGCGTATTATGTTGTATTGGATAGATTTATGTAATTTAGGAGACTTTGAAACTGCTCAGAATGTGGTAATTTTGACTTATTTCAAACTTCATATAACTGCAGAAAGCGCTCTGAAACACGAAATATGATGTTTTTGTCGATTGATTCATACTTATTAAGGGGTCCTGAATAGAAATGTGAACTTTTTGATTGTGAAAATCTGCGCGGAAAAGCGTGAATTCGACTTATTCCAAAGTTTGTAAAACTGCAAATGGCACTCTAAAAACACGGAATATGATGTATTTGGTGCTAGATTCTGCCATATAGCGCACTTTTGAAGCAATATCTTGCTTCTGAGCAGATTTACAGAGTCAATAATTTATCAACGAGACTCAGAAAAAACGCTGATAATTTGCTGGAAACGCACAATTTTGTGCATTTGAGGACGGATTCATGCGTATCATGTTGTATTGGATAGATTTATGTAATTTGCGATACTTTGAAACTGCTCAGAATGTGGTTATTTTGACTTATTTCAAACTTCATATAACTGCAGATAGCGCTCTGAAAACACAAAATATGATGTTTTTGTCGATAGATTCAAACATATTATGAGATCCTGAATAGAAAGATATATTTTTTGATTGTGAAAATCTGCGCGGAAAAGCGTGATTTCGACTTATTCCAAAGTTTGTAAAACTGCGAATATCACTCTAAAAACACCAAATATGATGTATTTTGTGCTAGATTCTGCCATATAACGGATTTTTGAAGCAAAATCTTGCTTGTGAGCAGATTTACAGAGTCAAAAATTCCCCAACGAGACTCAGAAAGAACGCTGATAACTCGCTGGAAACGCAAATTTTGTGCATTTGAGGACAAATTCATGCGTATCATGTTGTATTGGATAGATTTATGTAATTTAGGAGACTTTGAAACTGCTCAGAATGTGGTAATTTTGACTTATTTTAAACTCCATATAACTGCAGATAGCGCTCTGAAAACACGAAATATGGTGTTTTTGTCGATTGATTCATACTTATTATGGGGTCCTGAATAGAAATATGAACTTTTTGATTGTGAAAATCTGCGCGGGGAAGCGTGATTTCGACTTATTCCAATGTTTGTGAAACTGAAAATAGCACTCTCAAAACACGAAGTATGATGTATTTGGTGCTAGATTCTGCCATATAACGCACTTTTGAAGCAAAATCTTGCTTCTGAGCTGATTCACAGAGTCAATAATTTCTCAACGAGACTCAGAAAAAACGCTGATAACTCGCTGGAAACGCAAAATTTTGTGCATTTAAGGACGGATCCATGCGTATTATGTTGGATTGGATAGATTTATGTGATTTGCGATACTTTGAAACTGCTCAGAATGTGGTAATTTTGACCAATTTCAAACGTCATATGACTGCAGATAGCGCTCTGAAAACACGAAATATGATGTATTTGGTGCTAGATTCTGCCACATAACGCACTTTTGAAGCAGAATCTTGCTTCTGAGCAGATTTACAGAATCAAAAATTTCTCAACGAGACTCAGAAAAAACGCTGATAACTCGCTGGAAACGCAAAATTTTGTGCATTTAAGGACGGATCCATGCGTATTATGTTGGATTGGATAGATTAATGTGATTTGCGATACTTTGAAACTGCTCAGAATGTGGTAATTTTGACTAATTTCGAACGTCATATGACTGCAGATAGCGCTCTGAAAACACGAAACATGATGTTTTTGTCGATAGATTCATACATATTATGAGGTCCTGAATGGGAGTATGAACTTTCTAATTGTGAAAATCTGTGCAGAAGAGCGTGATTTCGACTTATTCCAAAATTTGTAAAACTGCAAATAGCACTCTAAAAACACGAAATATGATATATTTGGTGCTAGATTCTGCAATATAACGCACTTTTGAAGCAAAATATTGCTTCTGAGCAGATTTACAGAGTCAAAAATTTCTCAACGAGACTCAGAAAAAACGCTGATAAGTCGCTGGAAACGCCAAATTTTGTGCATTTGAGGACGTATTCATGCGTATTATGTTGTATTGGATAGATTTATGTGATTTGCGATACTTTGAAACTGCTCAGAATGTGGTAATTTTGACTTATTTCAAACTTCATATAACTGTAGATAGCGCTCTGAAAACACGGAATATAATGTTTTTGTCGATAGATTCATACATATTATGAGGTTCTGAATAGGAATATGAACTTTTGGATTGTGAAAATCTGCGCAGAAAAGCGTGATTTCGACTTATTCCTAAGTTTGTAAAACTGCAAATAGCACTCTGAAAACACGA